>PVIR01032184.1:0-18871 GCA_004026965.1 Petromus typicus
ATATATATATATATATATATATATATATATATATATATATATAATATTGATTTGCCTAACGCGTTAGCTCCAAATATTTAAACAATTAACAATTCAAGCCTCAGCATCTGATACACGCCTACAGAGTAACTGAAAATTCCTCTGTAAAAATCAAATGCGAACACAAGGACGGGGCATGTGGTTACATTTCGGAGCAGGCGGAGATGTAGTACTTCATTCTCGTTTCCTGCGTGGCACTGGCGGAAACAAGGGTAGCGCCGGGCCCTCTGACCACCGCATCGGCCGCCCCCGCACCCCAGCTCGGCCGCGGGCCAGCACGCGCGCGCCGCCGCCAGCACTGAGCCGCACGGAGGCGTCCCGGCAGCGCGCGCCCCCTGCCGCGCGCCGGGAGCTCTGCGCGCGCTCGCGGGAAGCCGCCAACATGGCGGGACGGCCCGAGGACTCGGCGCCGCCGTCCCCCAGGAGCGACGGGCCGGCCCCCAATGTGGTGGCGCGGGTCTCGCGGTGGGCCGACGACCACCTGCGCCTCGTCCAGGTAACGCGGGCCGGTCGGCCCGGCGGAGGCGGGCGCAGGGCGGCGCGCCGCGAACCTGAGGGACGGTCCGGGGAGGCCGCGGGGGCGGGGGCGGGGCGGGCACCGGGCCGGGCGGGGCGCCTCCCGGAGCGACGACGCCGTGGGCTCCAGGCTCAGCTGGCCCCAGGGCGGACGCGCCCGCTGGGGAAGATCCCTGGGGCGAGAGAGGGCCTCCTGGGCCACTGGTTGGGAAAGTCTAGAGAGCTTTCCGTCCCAGCTTGAAGACGGCCGCTAGACTTAAAAGCGCTGTTCCAGGCTAGTGTGTTGAAGGGAGGTGAGACCTGAAATGTAAGTTTGAGAATGAGCCGCACGATCCATACATGTGTTTAACCTTGGCCTTGATTGACATCTCGAAGCAAATGAGAAAAAGCAAGATAGAAGCCCTAGAGCGGAGTGAAATCTATGAGCGTCTAACATTTGGGGAGTGAAAAGGAGATCACTGAGCGCTAAGAAGGTGAAGTGAGGAAAACCAGGTATCCTACAAGCCGAGTGAAGAGAATATGGCTTCTCTAGGAATGAATGATTGCTTAACTTTTAAAATCCCGCTGAAAAGTTGAGTAAGTTGAGCTCTGCAGATGCTCTGCGGCCAGGCAACACGGAGTGCAAGGCCACGTATGTTTCCATGTAGGTCTGTGGCTCCACTCCTTGTAGTACTTGCCACTTAGAAAGTGCTTGGTAAATGCACGTAGTGCTAATGAATGGTAAACCTGTGAACGGATCGGTCAGGCCTTATTTCTTCCAGTTCAGAAGTGGATACGTGGGGTATTTGAAACTACAACTTGGTCTAAGGGCTGGCAGTGTAGCTCGGTGGTGGTGTACTTAGCAAGTGCGTGGGCCTGAGTTCAGCCTCTAGCACCATTTCCCCACAAACACTTTAGAGGATTGTGGGAAGAAGCAGTGTTTATTTAGTACCTGGATATATTATTTGAAATAGCCTGATCACAGAACCCAAAGAAAGTATCCCGTGTCTATTTGAAAACTCTTAACATACTATATTTGTTGAAAGTAAGTATGTTAGATTATCACTTTTTGAGGGAGTAGGGATACGCTTAATTGTTTCATTTAGATCCTTAAAGAAAGGAGTTTTAAAATATCATTCTGTTCTCCCCAGGTATTCACCCATATATATTTGTCAGGGTGCTCTGTGTTAGTCTTTTAGTACTAAGATTTTCTCCCAAACATGTAAACTCTAACTGTAGATTCAAAGTTATGCTCATTTTTGTGGGCACTGTACAAGGAATATTAGATTATTTGTGCATTCAAGGAACGTAAAGTAATATAATCAAATTATTGTGCATGCCAGACTAGAAGAGACTTGAAGATGATTAATTAGTGGGGGAATAAAGTGTTGGGAAACAGTTATCATTTAAATGATGTCTGGTATACTGTTAGAAATAGGGAAGAGAGTCTTTTCGCTTTTCTTTTCTAATTAATATTTCATCATCATGAATACTTAGTGATAATTAATCATTAAATTTCTTTCTCTAGAACATCAGCACTGGGCTGGCTATAGCTGGAATAATATTATTTCTAAGAAGTGTTCGACTGGTGAGTTAAAAAATGAAAGAGGCAATAGACTGTTCATTTATTCTTCAGTTTTCATTTCAAGCAGTGTATCATTTTGTTATTCAAATGCAAAGCTTTTAAATTGTATTTCAGAATAATGAATATAATTTAAGATCGGAGCTTTAAAGAAAGTAACATTCATAGGATTTTACAAAAAGTAATTGTACAGGGCATATTTTCATAATCACTTTTTGTATTTAAAAATTAATCTGAAAAAGGATCTAGCTTGTTAAGAGTGTTGGAATCACAAAATTTGCATTTCAGATAATGTGGAAAACCCTAAAAGTGCTTTTCTATGGTGCTTTTAAATTTGGATCACAGTTTAATTATGTCCCTTAGCAATGGATAATTTATGCTTTGATTAGTGGGGGTTTTCTTTTTTTTTTTGGTCCTTTCAATAATGTTTTAATAATAGGTGTAGATTTCCACTTGTAAGATTTCTTGTAAATCAGCAATTACAAGTGTATTTTATTTTTCATTGTTTTTATTGTAGTAAAACATACATAACATTATGTACATTTTAATCAGCTAAGTGTACATGAAGTTCAGCGGTGTTAGATTTATTCACACTATTTTGTCACTTATCACCACTGCCCATCTCCAGAGCTTTATTCATTTTGCAGAACTGAAATTCTATACCTGTTGAACAGTAGCATCTGTTTTCCTTCCTCTCTGCTCCTGGTAACCATTATTCCTTTCCTATCTGTATGATTTTGATTACTCTAGGTACTGTCTCTTTTAAGTAGAATAATCTTTGTAAATAATAGCATTTATTTAAAATACTGTTCATATTCCTTTTTCATCCTAAAAGCTCTCCTTTTTTTTTTTTCCTCCCCTTGCCCAATATGTGGGATTGAATTTAGGCCCTTTGCATCGTTGGAATTCTTTGCTGTCTAGAAGACTGAGGCAGGAGGATTACAAATTTGAACCCAGTCTGGACAATTAGTGACTATCTCAGAATTTAAAAAATAAAGTAGAAAAAGACTGAGGCAGTAGTTTAATGTTAAGGAAAAAATTATGCATTATAATCAATTGTATGTTTTGTTAGTCTGTTTTAATCTAGAATAAATCCACTTTTTTCTTTCAGTATTTTTTGAAAGTTATCTTGTAGTATATTTCAATCTAGAATTGTGTTTCCTTATTAAATTCACGTGAGCATTTTGGCTGTAAGGTTGTGCTACATGCTTCCCATTTAATTGTATCAAGACTCATAATATCAGGGTTGGAGATTTAGCTTAGAGGTTCCAGCATCTGCCTTGCAAGCACAAGGTCCTGAGTTCAATCCCTGGTAACCACATGCAACAATGCTGTTTTTTCTTTTTAAAATTTTGCCTTTTTCTCCTACAAGATTAAAAGGAAAGTGAGAAAAATCTTGTTGGGTAAGGGTCTTGTTTAATTTGTCTCAGCTTTGTTTAGGTTTTAAGTTTAATATATCATATATAGTAGCTTGAAATAGTGACTAGTGACTTTACTCCTAAAAAGACACTTTAGATTAAACCACATAAAAGTACTAATAAAAAATAAAGAGCCAGATTACATTTTTTAATTTTACAGTGCTAAGAATAGGATCCAGGGTCTCATGCATGTTAGGCAAATGCTGTCCTGCTGAGCTACCCGAGTCCAGTTATGTCTTGTTAATGTTTAGATAACCATGTCACATTTTTAATTCTGGATGAAAATAATAACACGAGTTTGTGTTTTTCTCTCTATAAATCTACAGACATCAAAATTTACAAGATCTTCAGATATTCCAACAGAATTTATAAGAAAGAATGTTAAATTACGTGGACGATTACACCGGATAACTGAGAATGGTTTAGAAATTGAACATATTCCCATTACTTTACCTATTCTATCTTCTTGGAGAAGTAAGTAAGCTGCCAAAAAAACAAGACTGGCTGTTACTATTATTTCTGTTATATTAAATAGCTCACTATTATTTATAAAATTTTTAAAAATGGCATTTTAAATCCTGATTACTTTCCTTCGTCTATGAGAAAATTTGAGCTCTTGTATACAAGGAACTGTGAGTTTGGCTCTGGGGTTCCTTTCTTCCTTCCTATCTTCTAAAATACAATTACTCAGTCTTTCAGGCATTCAGTTGTTCATCCCACAAGTGCTAACTATCCTTTTTTTATTCCTTTGAGATGAGGTCTCCCTGTGTTAATCCAGTTCAGGCTGGTCTTGAACTCACCATCTTCCTGCCTTCACTTCCTGAATGCTGGGAGTGTAGATGCATGCCATCATGCATGGCTTTGACTACCTGTAATAGCTAGGTCATGTCAATGGTGAACCTTTTAAAAGTTTCAGTGCTACACAGAGCCTGGTGTAGCACTTGTATCGTAGGTTCAGTACCACTCGTAGAAACTAAACTAATCTCTGATGCTAAATAAACAGGATAAGGCCCCTCTATCCTTGGGAGTTTAAGATCTTGGTGGAAGACAGAAAACAAGTGAGAAATTGTTCTTAGAGCTTTGGAGAAAAGGAACAGAGTCCTAGAATAGCGAATTATTTTGGAATTTGATTGGGAGCAAGTAAATGTGCATGAGCTGTGATCAAAATATATGGTGAATATTTAGATTAAAAAAATTAATTTCAGTAAAGCCACATTGCCACTGATTCCCCTCAAAATTCTTCCCCCTGAAAACATATGCATCCCATTGTTCTTGCCACAGTTCTAGAATTCCTTTTTCATTTATGTCTTTATGAAGTATGATAAAATATAGTGAATGGTGCTGCTAAGTGCCATCTAGTAAGGCTCATAAGAATATTATCGTGTGTCCTCATTCACTTTATTCTGTATACCTCACAATGTATGACATGGCTTTTTTGTGAAATTAAAATAGCCATGAAAGGTAAGTATTTTCAATTGATTCAGGATGTTGAAGCAGGCATTATACTGCAAGTGAAAGACACTCATGAAAGAAGACTTCCAGAACTGCTTCAGAAAGTGGCAAATCTGAGGGAGATTAATGACAATATGTCTTTTACGATAGTACAGTTTTTTAAAAAATTAAATGACTATTATGCCTCTCATGATAGCCTACCTTCTACCATGGGATTTTTTTCCCTTCCTTTTTTCCCACTGTTACTAGAGTCAAACTCACTGTGTAGAGCCTATTTTTTTCCTACCTTTAATCAATGGGAAACTGCCACCATTTTAAAAATATACACCAACATTCACCATATTTTCTTATCATATCTCTAAAGAATAGAGAAGGCCTCAGTGAGGAGGCTTATTGGTAGAACTGGTAGAATTGGTAGGCTTATTGCTTATTGGTAGAACTGAAGAATGAGAAGTGAGCTGGGGAAAGCAAAGGTGGAAATGTGCCTGTGGGTCCTTACTCTGGAGGCTGAGATAGGAGGATCTCTTGAACCAAGGATCTGAAGGCCAGCCTAAGCAATGCAGCAGGCTTTATCCCTGAAAACAAATAAATATGTAAAATGAAATACTATCATTAAAATGAAATTGGTTAGGACCGGGGATATAGCTCAGTGGTTCTGGCGCCTGTCTCACAGCGCAAGGGCCCGGGTTCAATCCCTGGCGACCACATAACAACACTGGGTGTGGAGATCCACCCCAGCAGCAACCAGTACCACATACCACAGTGCCGGGCGTGGTGGCTCACGCCTATAATCTCAGCACTGGGAAGACAGAGGCAGGAGGATTGCTGTGATGTGAGTTTGAGGCTGAGCTCGGGGGCCAGCCTAAACTACAAAGTGAGACCCTGTCTCAAAAAAAAAAAAAAAAAAAATTAAATTGGTTAAATTATTATCAAAAGTTTGGAAAGATCTTCTTACTTTCTTACCTTGAGTATAGATTGATGAAATTTTATTTTTTTAAGTTTTTTTTTAGGTTTTTTGAGACAGGGTCTCACTTTGTGGTTCAGGCTGGCCCCACGCTCAGCCTCAAACTCACATCACAGCAATCCTCCTGCCTCTGCCTCCCGAGTGCTGGGATTACAGGCGTGAGCCACCATGCCCGGCACTGTGGTATGTGGTACTGGTTGCTGCTGGGTGTGAGTCTCCACATCCAGTATAGTATGTGGTTTCTGGGGAATCGAACCCAGGTCCTTGGGCCTGCAAGACAGGCGCCGGAACCACTGAGCCAACTCCCCAGCCCATAGATTGATGAAATTTTTGTCTGGAAGTCATTTCACAATGTTTAAAAAACAGTAATGGTTTTATCATGTATAAAAAAATTTACTTTGTTTAAAAAGTAATAATAATATAATAATTAGAAAAATAATGTAGATCAGTATTTTTTGACATAGGAGTATATCCTCAATAAGTTAACAACTTCACTTGAATGAAAAAACAATTTCTATAGTTCTACTAGTAGTAACAGCCACATTATTAAACTATGTGTATAGCTTTATATATATGTGTGTAGGAAAAAGTCAAAAAGCTTAAAAAAGAAGGTGAAAGAGATTAAATCTCTTGTTCTAGAGCTTAAAAAACTGGACTTTTGAAATTACACCATCTATTATATGCTTGTGTTGTTTTAAAAGAAATCTTGAGTATAGAAGTAAGCAAGGCAAGGAATGGTGGTACATTCTTGTAATCCTAGTTCTCTGGAAGAGTGAGGCAGGAGGGTCACATGTTAGAGACTAGCCATGGTAACCTAGTGATTTAATGAGCCCTTGATCAAAATAAAAAAGAATAAGGATCTAGTGGCTTAGTGTAAAGGCCCTGCATTCAATCCTCATTACTGCATAAACAAACAAAACAACAAAAAACAATATTTACCTACTTTAGAGGGTCTGAGTATTTATAAATAAGCTTAATATGTTGGAGTTTTGGACAGTGTTGTGTGTGGGGTAATGGCTTTAGAATTTGCTTTTGTAACATACTCTTAAAGCTAGCCCTTTCTACCTCACCTTCTCAGAAGAACCATGTGGTGTTTTGCTGGTGAAGCTGGCTGGAGTGGAACTCACCGAAACTGGGAAGGTATGGTTACAAAAGGAGCTCAGTACTTCCCAACTGCTGTGGTTCCAGCTTCTTGGAAAGGAGAATTCAGTACTGTTTTGCTACCTTTTAGTGAATAAGGTAAGGAAGATGAAGAAATAACTAATAGTCTTTTATTTTTTACATTTAAATACAGTATTTAATTAGAACTTCAAATATAAGATGCTGAAATTTTGTGTTGTTTTTGTACTGGGGGTTAAACTCAGCACCTTGCACTTTCCAGTCAGGTGCAGGCCACTGACCTATATCCCCAGTTCAATTTTTATCTTTTTAAACTACTGCTAATAGTGATTATGTCTACAGAACCAGGTGTGTTATATGTGTGTGTGTATGTATGCATGTATGTGTGTGTGTGTGTGTATATATATATATGTGTGTGTGTATGTGTGTGTATGTTTGTATACATTGTTATACAATTTTAGTTACATATTTAATACATGTTTATTATAGACGTTTATGAGAAAGGAAGAACCTTCCAAGTACCAATGACTGGGTATTGCTAACTTAAGGAATCTTTTTATTCATTTATGTATGTCTGGGTGTAGTCCATCATTTGTTAGTAGAAACCACTTGTTGAATGAGGCTTGTCACCGGAAACAATGAAGAAGAAGGGTGTTTTCTCTAAGTAAAAATATTGCTCAACATGGTTTAATACTCTATTGTGTCAAACATTTCAAATTCAGAAACTTCAAAATTACAAAGAACTTCATACTGAACCTTAGTAGTCATGATTTAAGACATATAGATTCACATAGCTCATCCCAAAATGGCAGGGAAATGGGAGCTTGTGTATAGCCAACAATTGATTTATCTCAAGGCATTGGTGTTAAGAACGGGTGCTGTGTGCAGAGGTTATGTAACCTACAGAAGAGTATAAAAAAGGGGTGAGGATTTAGGTCAGTGGTTTTGGCACCTGCCTTGTATGCACAAGGACCTGAGTTCAATTCTTGATAGATGAATAAAAAAAGAAGAGTACCAAAAAATGTAAAGCTGGAAATGATTTAACTCCAGGGGGCTGAGGCTGTCACTCAGCACTCAGATTGCTGGGCTACATAGTGAGGCTCAACTACACAATGAGACTTTGTCTTGAAAAAGGTGTATATGAATTGTATGTAGACTGATTTCTAACAATATTCAAATCTATGTGTTTGGGTGATTACTGAAATAGGACCTCAGGAAAATTAAATGGTTAAAATATTATGACAAGATTAAAACCAAACTTTCTTTCTTTTTAGTTTTCTTTTCTTTTTAAAGCCCCTATGTAATAAACAAGAATAATCTGAAGAAAAAAATTATATTAATATTAGAATTTTAATTCTTTAAACTTTGAATTATTAATAGCAAGTCTAATGAAATATATTAATTTTTGTATGTCTAGATCATATTAAATTTTTAAAATAAGAATTATCCAAAACTAATTGGCTGAAGGATATTAAAGTAATTTTATCATAGCAATTTATATGAAACATCCCCAAATCCTTATAAAAATCATAGAGTCTCTTTTAAATTGTCAAATATCAGTTATTTAGGGCTGGGGATTTAGCTCAGTGGTTCTGGCACCTGTCTTGCAAGCTCAAGGGCCTGGGTTCGATCCCCGGTACCACATACAATACTGGGCGTGGAGACTCAAGCCCATCCACAACCAATACACATACCACAGTGCCGGGCGTGGTGGCTCACGCCTGTAATCCCAGCACTCGAGAGGCAGAGGCAGGAGGATTGCTATGATGTGAGTTGGAGGCTGAGCACAGGGCCTGCCTGAACCACAAAGTGAGACCCTGTCTCAAAAAACCTAAAAAATAAAACAAAACAAATAGCAGTTACTTAAAAAGTTGGTTATTGTAGGAATGAAGATAACATAATATTTTGAATGTCTCCTGTGTGCCAGACACTGAGCTAAATGCTGTGCTATGTTCATTCATCTTCAGAACCACTCTATGGAAAATTTTTTTTGTGTGTGGGGGATTGAATTTAGGAGCACTTGCCAGGCAGGCGCAGTGCCCTTGAGGCACATCCCCAGCCTACGCAATAGAGTTTTGTCCCATTTGCATGTGGAACTTTTAGGAAAGATAGTAGGTTGGCCAGAGGAGCCAAGTGGGAGAGAGCCTGTATTGAAGCCCACCCTTTGCTGCTTCCAAGCCTACACTCATCTTGGACACTCTTTACCTTACATTATTTCCTTAGTAAACAAACTATGCTGTGTGCTTATTTGTGAATATTTACTTTTCTTGTTTGATTTTGATGAATGCATGGTGTTGAAATTTTCTTTCTGATTTCAGTTCACAGGAAAGAGCTCATAAAAATTTAAGAATTGAGACAAATATAATAAAACCTTCATACCTGTTATTAACTTTTTATAACTTTTTTATCGTGTATCAAAAGTTACCATGTTTAGAGGAACACAGGTTATTTACTTTTATTTTAAAAGGTTACTCTGTACCTTTACATGGTCTTAGGAAATGTTTAATAGTTTAAACCTGGAATTTTCTCATTTTTAGAAATTAGCTGTGAATTGTTTGTCTATATTATAAATTAGGGGGGAA
Organism: Petromus typicus; assembly: GCA_004026965.1. NCBI lineage: Eukaryota > Metazoa > Chordata > Mammalia > Rodentia > Petromuridae > Petromus > Petromus typicus. The sequence goes on from PVIR01032184.1 coordinate 9,652, forward strand.
AACTTTCATTTACCCATATTCATTAGGAAGTGAATTATTACTGAAATAAAATTTCCAGAAGGATAAATTTAACAGCCAAGACTGTTACTATGTTATTCATTTTGAGTAAATCCATAAAAATGTATATGCCAGTGCCCTCCTAGACACTAGAATTCTGAACCTAATTTTTTTCCCATTCCCCTACCAACTGTACAACCCCCACCCCCTATATACATAAGCTTTGTTTCTCTTTTCTCTGTTACCATCACAATTTTTTCTTTTCCCTCATTACCCATCCCTACCCCTATTTCCCTCTGAATATTTTCTATTTTACAATATCTAACATATGTTCTAAACTCATTTACATCTTCAGTTTCTTATATCAGAGAAAAAATATGGTATTTACACATCTGTGACCTATTTTCTGAACCTAATTTTAACAGTTCATTTTGGGTTTGTCTGTTTGTATGCTTCTTTTGCTTTTTTTGTGGGTGTCTTGTCTTTGTGCCAGAATTATGTGCCCTGTTGTCTGTGCAAACAAAGAACAGCAAACCAAAACAGTGTTTTCTGTGCCTCCTTGAGAAACATAGAGACCACAGGAATCTGTAGGAACGCTATGTCAAAGAAGAGTCAATTGATTTTGAGAAGAATCTCTTGCAGTAGTAAAATTCTTGAACCTAGCAGTAGCTATTTAAGCTCCCAAAACCCTTTTTGTTAATAATTTTTAGCTTTTTTATGAAGGACTAAAATTTATAAGTGATTGATTTTAGGATAAATAATATGCTACAGTGTACTAACAATATTCTTGGTTTCTATATTGCGGTGTGTTTTGTTTTGTTTTGTTTATTTTGGTTTTGTTTCTTGTTTTAAATTCAAGGGTGGATATTTTAATGTGAATTTGAATGAAGAAATTTTGCGAAGAGGCCTAGGCAAAACTGTTCTTGTTAAAGGGCTGAATTATAATTCTAAAACTTACTGGACAATTCACAAAAAATTACTTAAAGCTGAATTAACAGCCATAAAAAAAGGAGAAGGAGTATGGAAAGAAGAATCTGAAAAAGAAAGCTGTTTCAAAAAATTCAAAGAGTCCTGGAAAGAAATATGGAAAAAAGAAAGTTATTTAAATACAACTGAATCAGATTTCAACATGAACAGAGGAAGTTATTATGACAAATTGAGAAGAACTTACGAAACATGGAAAGACAACATGAGTAACTACTCCTTAATACTGAAATTGAGAGAATTTGTAAGTCGCTTACATTTTCGTAGGAAAGGGTGATATATGCAGGAGTCCTAGAGGAGAATATGTAAACGTATGGACGTTTTTCAATGGGCCTTCATGGAAATTTCCACAGATGATCAAAGTTGAATTCTAATGCTATTTAAACATTTAAAAGATTATGATTATTGTAATATCAGAATCAACTTAAATAAAGGTTAATATAGTGTGCTTTTAGGAACCATGAAGTGCCATAAGAAGTTACCAGAATTAGAATTGGTGGCACATGCCTATTTTCCAAGCACTCTGGGAGGCTGAGTCAGGAAGAGCAAAGTTAAGTTCCAGCCTGTGTAATTTAGAGACTTACTGAGACTCTGTCTCAAAATTTGAAATGAAGACTTAAAAGAAGAATATAGGTCAATGTGAGTGATCTGGGTTCAGTCCTCAGTGCTGCCCCCTCTTTCCCATATCAGGCTGTATATGCGAAGTACCACTGTTTAAAGAGTAAATCCAAGTATTGGCCATTGTGTTACATTATTTTGAGCATTTGTATTGAATGTTTGTTCAAAGAATGTTTGTATTTCCGATTTTATCAACTTTTGTTATTTATATAATAAAGAAATGATTTATACTGTATGTCTGAGTTTGCACTTCTCTCCCGGCAGATTTCTAACTGCTTGTGGATTTGGGGCAGTGCTACAGGAGTTAGTAAAGAAGGGCTGATGTCACCTTGTTAGATGAGGGCATCATCCCGAGGATGAAACTGCTGAGAAGGTACCTCAGTGGAGGGAAAGAACCAGCGCTATAGTCTCTTGGAGTTTGGGGACAGAAAGTCCTCAAGGATCCTGGAAGACCAGGCTCTGCTGCCCCACAGAATTCCAGTCCGGGGGAGGAACAGTGATGCGGCCTTAAGGGAAAAGCAGGCAGCATAGCGACACTGGGAGGCAGGGAAGAGGCTCAAAATCTGTCTTTGAGGGACTGACAGAAGCTTTTTTATAGAAAAGAGGAATTAAGGCGAGGATTGAGATCAGTATAGCTGTCAACCTGGGTAACCCTGGTCACAGTGAGGTCTGGTTGATTGGAATCTCCAGATCTGTTCTGAGAAGTTCTGGCAGAACTCTCTTCACTTGAGGAGAAAACTTGGCTCCTGCTGTAAGATGACTGCTTGGGAGGCAGTCTTGGTTCCCATAACTGGTCTGTGAGATTGCTTTCCTGGGAGCAGATGGAACTGTAGATTCAGGACACTCCAGACTTCTAGGTGCCACTGCAGAGGGTCTGGAACTGGTTGTTGTAAAAGCTGAAAATTGCATGTCCTACAAATCCTGAAAGTTACTTCCGAAGCTTATCTGGATGTCCTAGGTTGTGAAAAGGGATGAGATGGGCCAGGCAAATTAGGTCTAATGAAGCATGTCTGATAGACACTAAGTGAGGAATAGGGCTGTGGAGGATTGAGCAGGAATCTGACCTACAGTTGAAGGTGATAAAGGAGGCCACAGATGAGGCCAGGAGGCCAAACTTTATCCTGCTTGTAGTTAGCCGCTTGGGTGCCTGCAGGCACAGCCTCTAAGTCTTGTTACTTTAGGACATCTCTGAGCCCCTGAAGTATCCAGGACTTGAAATTCTGCTTCCTTTTTCTTTTTTCTTTTTTTTGGTAGTTCTGGGTTCAAACTCAGGACCTTTCTGAGTCCCAGCAGCTCAATTTCTTTCTCTCTTAATATTTATTTACTTATAGCTTTTTAAAGTAAAAGTCTTGCTATGTATTAAGACCCTGTCTTAAACAAATATCAAGATTCTTCAACCTTTAGAAATTAATCCTAATTTTTAGTGAGTTGCTAAATATCCCAAAGGTTTTGTATGTGAATGTGGTTTTATATTTCACCTTTTCTTCATGGTAGAAAAGGAAGCTATATATTGATTTTTATTTCCTAGTCCTAATGTCACAATAAGTTATGTTAAGCAGATGTTTTAGTGATATTTAAAGAGAATTGAATGGCATACATAGAACTAGCTTTTTGATAAGCCCTTGAGCCTTTTTGTTTTCTAGTATGGCTTGAATCACAAAATCAGACCGCCCTTATGTGATGTCAGATCTCATCACTGTGCATAGTTCAGATGTCCTCTGCTGGCTGGGCCACACTGTTGGCTTTCCAGTTAAGTCAGGTGAAGATGAGGCTGGTTCAGTACTGAAAAACTAGCCAACCAACCAACAAACAAAAAACCTATTCAAAACTTTTTTCTCCTTGTGGATAGGAGAGGGAAGTAAAGGGTTGCTGCTTCATAGATTTGAAATTTCCCTCTTCCCTTACCTCTGCAGCTCTTGTCTGGTGCTTGTGAAATGTTCTAAGTCAGTATGAGCCAGAAGAGGGCAGCGTGTGCTAGATAGGAAAATTATCAGTTCCAGGCCTGCTTGGGCTATAAAACAAGAAGTTCAGTCAGTCTAGATAAATAGACCCTGTTTCAAAAAATAAAAACAAATCAGTTCGATTTTTCCCAGTAGTGGAAAGGATTGGAACCTGCTGCCTGAAATGCCATCTTCTTTAAATTTGGCTGCAAGGAATACTAGAGCCATGGGTCCCAGGAGTGCTGCTGTTACTTCTGCTCTGTTTGCTGACTGCCTGAGTCTGGGAAAGGTCCCACTTATTACGTCACAAACCCAGCGTACTTGCAAAACCTGCTTTCAGAGAATTAGCTACATCTGAGGCAGCCAGATAACGCTGTTCCAAGAATTTTCTTTGGAGTTTCTCCAGCATCATTTGATTCCTCAACAAAGTCAGAGTGCATCTTTGAGATAAGTCCCTCCTCTGGGTCATCTAAGTCCATGTGGTGTCAAAGGCCATACTGATAGGAATATTTTTTTTTTATATATAAAGAAGCTACTGGCTCAGTACACAAAAAACACACTAGTATTTCAGAAATTCGGGGTCCATCAGGCTTACTATTGCCTAGTCACCATCAAAAGAGAGGGCAGACTTACCACAAAAGCAGCAGCTGCCACTGGGCTAGTGAGTGGAGATGTTTCCCCGGCCTTAAGTTTGGCGGCTTCTCTCATGCTGCTACCAAGGCAGCTATTTCAATGAAGGCAAAGCACAGGGAGAATGCAATGCAAATTCATGAAAAGACTAAAGAAAATGAAAGTCTCAAGAGTAAAGATTAGCTAAGGTGGGCTGGAGATTTAGCTCAGTGATTCCAGTGCCTGCCTAGCAAGCACAAGGTCCTGAGTTTGATCCAGGTAGTCACATACAACAATGAGGGGCATGGTGGCTCACTCCTGTAATCCCAACACTTGGGAGGCACAGGAAGGAGGATTGCTGAATTTGAGGCTAGCATGGACTACGAAGTTTGTTCAGGGCCAGCCTGAACTACCAAGTGAGACCTTGTGTCAAATAAATAAATAAATAAATAAATAAATAAATAAATAAAATTAGCCAAAGCAACTCTCTAGGAGACTGAGTCTGCAAGACTGAGAATTCAAGACCATTCAGCTGGGCAGCTTAGTGACTTAGCAGGATCCTGAATAAAAATGCCCTGAGTACACCACCAGAACAGGAAAGAAAAGGAAAAAAGAATTAAAATGAAATGAACAACAGAAGTTAAGCAAAATAAAAGTGAACAACCAGGACTGGAGGTTAGCTCAGTGGTTCTGGTGCCTGCTTGGCAAACACAAGGTCCTGTGTTCTGTCCTGGCACCACATTCCACAATGCCAGTAATACAGCACTCAGGAGGCAGAGGCTGGAGGACTCCTGTGCATTTGAGACTGACCGAGGCTACAAAGTGAGCTCAGGACGAGCCTGAACTAACTACAAAGTGAGACCTTGTCTCAAAAAAACAAAAAAAGATCAACTACAGATTAAAAAAAAAAAAAAGATCAACCAACTACAGATCAAAAATATTTGGAAAACTGGGCTTTGTGGCAAACACCCATAATCCCAGCTACTCAGAAGATTGAGGAAGGAAGATTAAGAGTTCAAGACCAGCCTTGACACATCACTGACAGCCACTGTCAAAAATAGAAAATACACCTGAGGTTCTAGCTCAGTGCTTCCTGTGTTTAATCCCCAGTACTGCGAAAAATCACTATCTCTACTGAAATATGTACACATATTTTGTTTCCTTCAAAACAATAAAATAAAGAAATTATTTACAAAGTATGTACATTGTATAAGGTATTATAAGTAAAAGTAGAGATGAGGATAATATGCTATATAAGGTAGCTTCCTCATTGTTGGGACACATGCCCAGTGCTCACAATCTAAAGAAGAGATTTAATATAGCTCATAATTTCAGGATAAGGTACATGGTTGGTAGGCTTGAAGGCAGGAATATCATGCTATAAAGATTTAGCAGTGCCAGGCTGCTTAGTTCATGGCAATGGGGAGGCAGATCCAGGGAGCAGAACTAGCAGGGAAGGAACAAAGAATCAGATACCAAAGTCAGCTCATCATGACCAATGTCCCCAGACACACCTGTCCCTGGCCAGCTCCCAAACCAATGAAGTTTAACTGTCACTTACCACCATTTTATATATGAAATTTGAGCCAGGAGTTGTGATGCATACCTATAATATCAGGAGGCTGGGGCAGGATAATCACAAGTATGAGCCCAGCTCAATTTAGCAACTCATCAGACCGTGATTCAAACTAGTGGGAGAGAGGCTAGGAGTGCTGCTGAGGGCAACGGCCCTGGGTTTAGTGTGTGTGTGTGTGTGTGTGTGTGTGTGTTTAACTACATATACTTAAATATATACTTAGGTATATATTCAAATACGTATTTATACATAATTATTATATATGTATACTGTGAAATGGCAGTGAGCTCGATCATTTAACTTCCATTCCTCATATTAAAATTCCAAATAAATATTGAAATAGAAAATTGTAGCAATAGAACATGAGATGATGATTTAAAACTTTTATAAATTATGAAGAATTGGATTAAGATATAGATAACTGTGGAATTCAGTATTCTTCCTTAGAAAAGCTGGGGTTTATCTAGGAAGTAAGGGATGGGATTATCCAATAAAGCTCCAAGAAATCCCCCCCCCACGTTTTTCTGAGACAGGGTCTAGTTTTGTAGTTCAGGCTAGCTCTGAGCCCAGCCTTGAACTCACAGCACTCCTCCTGCTTCTGCCTCCCAAGTGCTGGGATTACAGGTATGAGCCACCATATCTGGCACTGTGGTATGTGATTCCTGGTGGGCCTGAGACTCCATGCCCGGCATTGTTGTATGTGGTTACCAGGAATCAAACCCAGGCCCTTGCACTTGCAAGACAGGCGCCGGAGTCACTGAGCTAAATCCCTGGCCCAAAATCCATCTTCTTATTTGGCATCTCTCAGTGATATGAATGCCTTTTGGTCAGTTCCAGAGGTAGTTCCTTCTGGTCTGGAAGCCTTTTCCCAAATGCCAGTGCATCCAGAATGTAAGATGAAGGAAAAAAGGATGTCAGTACTTTCTGCTTTTTGTATTATACTGCTGGACAAGAAAGTTAAAAAAAACATATATATGTATATATTCAAACATAATTATTACTTATTACATATGTGTATATTTGAATATGTGCACTGGCTTACAATGCAAAGAATTTTTTTTTTTTTTTTTAAGACAGGGTCTCGCTTTGTAGTTCAGGCTAGCTCTGAGCTCAGCCTCAAACTCACATCACAGCAATCCTCTTGCCTCTGCCTCCCGAGTGCTGAGATTACAGGTGTGAGCCACCACGCCAGGCATTGTGGTATGTGGTATTGATTGCTGCTGAGCATGAGTCTCCACATCCAGTACTGTATGTGGTTAACTGGGATCAAACCTGGGTCCTTGCTCTGGCAAGACAGGCACCAGAACCACTTAGCCAAATACCCGGCCCAATGCAAAGAATTTTTTAAAAGATGCCATCGTTTTTGTTTTTTGTTTTTTTTTTTTAAATCAAATACTGCAGAACCGATTTAATCAACATAAGCTTGAAAGAGTTTTAGGTCTATAATAAAAATCCAAATTTGGAGAAGGACAAACTTTAAAACAGTGGTTAAGTAGGGAGGAAGGATTGGGTGAGGAGGATGAGAGAACAGAAATGCTGTAACTGGGCACTGGTAACTCACCACTGTCAAGCCAGTGAAAGCTTCTTGGTTTCTCATGGAAAGCATTTTATACACCTAAATCCATCATGAAGATACCATCTTGCTATGTTGCCTAAGTTGGCCTTAAATTTCTGCTTATAAGTGGTCCTCTTGTATCAGGGTTCCGAATGGCCAGGACTACAGATGATTATGAAAGAATCACATTTTAGGTCACTAAAAGTCATTGTATGCTACTGTGAAGGGGACTAATTCCCCAATTTCTTGCTCAGTGAATCTGTTGTTTGGGTATATAAAGGCTTATGATTTTTGGGCATTAAGCTTGTATCCAACTACACTACTAAATTTGGTGATTAGGTCTAACAATCTCTTGGTTGAGTTTCTAGGATCCTCTAGATAGAGTATCATGTCATCATCAAATAATGACAGTGTAACTTCTTCATTTCCTATCATTATTCCTTTTATTTCTTTGTCTTGCCTAATTGCTGTGGCCAATGTCTCCAGCACAATATTGAACAGAAGTAGTGAAAGTGGACATCCTTGTCTTGTACCTGATCTTAGTGGGAAAGGTTTCAGTTTTTGACCATTTAGGGTGATGCTGGCTGTTGGTTTCTCATAAATAGCTTTTATTAGTTTGAGATACAGACCATCTGTTCCAATTTTCTGCAGGGTTTTGATTATGAATGGGTATTGGATTTTGTCAAATGCTTTTTCCACATCTATTGAGATGACCATATGGTTTCTGTCCATAAGTCTGTTAATGTAGTATGTTACATTTGTTGATTTATGTATATTGAACTGTCCCTGCATCCCTAGGATGAATCCAACTTGGTCAGGGTGTATGAGCTTGATGACTCTCTGTACTGTTTGCCAGTATCTTACTGAAGATTTTTGCATCAATGTTCATTGAGGAGATTGGCCTGTAATTTTCTTTTTTAGTTGGGTCTTTCTCTGCTTTTGGAATCAAGGTAATGATTGCTTCCAGAAATGAATTTGGGAGTGTTGCTTCCCTGTTGATTTCATTGAAGAGTTTGAGGAGTAGTGGTGTTAACTCTTCTCTGAAAGTTTTGTAGAATTCAGTGGTGAAGCCATCAGGCCCAGGACTTTTTATTTTAAAGGATTTTTGAGACAGGGTCTCACTTTGTGGTTCATGCTGGCCCTGAGCTCAGCCTAAAACTCACATCACAGCAATCTTCCTGCCTCTGCCTCCCAAGTGCTGGGATTATAGGTGTGAACTGCACGCCTGGCACTGTGGTATGTGGTACTGATTGCTGCTGGGGTGAGTCTCCACGCCCAGTACTGTTATGTGATTACCAGGGATCAACCCAGGCCCTTACACTTACAAGACAGGCACCGGAACCACTGAGCTATATACCTGGCCTCCAGGAATTTTTTGTTGTTGTAGTTGGTAAGTGTTTTATTACATTTTTCAATTTCACAGATTGATATTGGAGTGTTTATCATGTCTATATTCTCTTCATTCAACTTTGAAAGTTCATATGAATCCAGGAATTTATCCATTTCTTCTACATTTTCCATTTTATTGGAATACAAATTTTAAAAGTATATGTTTATTTATTTATTTTTTTTTTTTTTTAGGTTTTTGGAGACAGGGTCTCGCTTTGTGGTTCAGGCTGGCCCTGAGCTCAACCTCAAACTCACGTCACAGCAATCCTCCTGCCTCTGCCTCCCGAGTGCTGGGATTACAGGTGTGAGCCACCACACCCGGCATTGTGGTATGTGGTACTGGTTGCTGCTGAGTGTGGGTCTCCACACCCAGTATTGTTATGTGGTTACCGGGGAATCAAACCCGGGTCCTTGCGCTTGCGAGACAGGTGCCGGAACCACTGAGCTAACTCCCCGGCCCCTAAAAGTATATGTTTATTATTCTTTGTATTCCACTGGATGAATGGTGTGATTGTCCCCTTTTCATTTCTAGTAGCATGGATTTGAGCCTTT
>PVIR01032185.1:0-18870 GCA_004026965.1 Petromus typicus
AGAATTCTTTATACTGTATACACTTAGCAAATACATGTATTATTAATGTTGTTTCCTAGCTTATAGTTTATTTCCTTAACGCTATTGTTTAAGTGGGTAGTTGTTAAGTTTTGATAAAACTCAGTTTATTTTTGGGTCTTATATTTGTCTATTCTCAGGTAACATACATTTTATTCTGGAAGTATTAATTCTTGCGCTTAGATTGGTGGTCATTTTGTGTTACTTTTATGACCAAAGGATTAAGGTTTATCTTTTATTGATATGCTTATGTTCTAGCAGCATTTCTTGTCAAGACCACCCTTTGCTAACTATTTTGTGGTACATTTTCTCACATCCATTATGTATGTCAGAGTTTGTTTCTGAACTCTTCCTTTCCCATTGATCCATCTTAGAGTCTTATAATCAGTCATGGATTAGGCAGTGTAAGCTCTTCAGTTTTGTCTTCCTTTGTGAAAAGTGTCCTGACGCTGCAGAATCCTTTACATTTGCTTCTGCAAGTTGGAATCAGTTCATAATCTATGAAATATCCTTGGATACTACTTTGTTTATAGGTAAATTTGGGGAGACTTGTTTATTGCTGGTTTAGATCTAAATAGTCCTGAAGTCTCAAGTATTCGCATGTGGGATTTTGAGGAAGTGATTGCTTTGACTCCGTAAGGGGGTGTATCTGGGAGGTGAGGCCGTGCTGTGATGTGCTGTTGGGAGGGACTGGAAATAGGAGGCCTGGTGAAGGGGGTGGGTCATGGAGGTGTCAGCCATGTCCCTTCTTCCTGCCTGCACACACCACCCTCTCTGGCTGTCCTGAGGTGAGGAGCTTTCCTCTCCCGCACCTGCCACCAAGATGTGTCTAGCTTGCTCTGGGCCCAGGATGAGCAGAACCAGCTGAGCATGGGCTGAAACTTCTGAGACTGTGAGCCACAGCTGACCTTTCCTTCTCTGAGCTGCAGTTCTTAGGCATTTAACTGCAGCGATGAGAATCTAACACAGATACCCAAACAATATTGAATTTGCAGTCTCAACTGGCATCCTGAGTAGAGTAAGGGATTCTTAGAAAGGCGTACTCGTCAGCAGACTCATCTGCAGGTGTTCCCACCTTCGGTAGTCTGCTTCCTGATTGCCGTGCACTGTGGAGCTTGTGCCTCCAGGCAGTCCACCTGTTGTTTCTGCCTTGGAGCAGCTTCCCGTGGACTGAAACTGTGAGCATCTTAGACCCCTGGTCCTTTATGTCACAGGTGTTGGGTGTTTTGGAACAGGAGTGCACAAACTAATACACCTGGGCTATGGAAACCTTACTTCATGTGGCTGTTGGGCATGGGCTACGCAGGCTCTCACCACCAGGTTCGAGGATGCTGTCCTTCCCTAACTGCATAACCACTTAAAATGTTATGCTCTTTCTTATTTTATGAGCATTAAATAATACAGAGTTCAGTGCCATTTCAGGTAAACATCTTAGAAAATTACAGCTTCTAGTTCTATTTGTATGGCTTTTCAACTTTTTAAATACTGTTATGGAACTAAAGGGAAATTACTTGCATATTGAAGACAATTACAAAGGTAACTACCTAATTACAATTAGTTAATAGCGCCTTAAAATAGCATTTTTATGTAATACCAAAACATTACTAGGCATACATTCCAACATTTGCTTGATGTTTGAATAAACTTTCCCTTGACACATGGTATACTTAGAGCATATAGAAACAGTTTGGCCTGGGCAGCCTATAGATTCATTTAATTTTAAATATAACTGGAGATTTTTACTGTGTATATTCTTCTGTTTCTGTGGGGAAGTTATCAATTAATGTTTATATATTTTTTAGAAATTTTATTATAGTAAAATACCATAATGTTTGGCATGTTAATTCTTCTGGTATATACTTAGTAGCATTAAATATATTAACAGTGTTATGCAGCCACAATTACTATTTGTTTCCTAGTCTCTTAGGTCATCATCCTCCAAAATCTAGATTTACCCATTAAATAATTTTGTTCTCTGGTGTTCTCTCTTGTACTTTCTCTCTTTTAGGGTTTACCTGTTCTATATATGTAATACAAAGGACACAGGAAATGTTTCATACAATTATTTATGAAGAAGACATTACTAAGGATGTATTAGTTACACTGATAAACAGAAATGGACCAAGCTACATTTTCTCCACGTTTACATTTTCTCCACAAGCAACTGTATATTTTATATTAAAGATGCCTAAAACTGTGATTCTAAGGAACTGAAAGAAGTACTCAAAGATACACTAGACAAGTAGAAGCAATAAGAAAGCAGATAGTGATCCTGATGTTTGACAGAATAGAATTCAGACCAAAAAACATTAAATGCAACAAAAAGGACTTACTTTGTAAAAGGACATACTTTGTGTGCCCCGATCCAGTAGGGCTGAACCTGTCACACGCTGTTATTTTGTTTTAAGACAAAAGAGTTGCTTTTTTCTGAACTAAAGCCTCAATATTCAGTGTTAATTGCAGTGCTGGCACTTTGCGAATGATAAACAGGGTTGAGGTTGCGCTTTGGTCTCTGAAATGTTCACCATCAGTGCCGTAATCCCAGAGCCCGTGAGTATATTATCGTATGTGACAAAAGAGACTTGCTGATGTAATTGAGGTTTAGACCTGTAAGTGCAGATTATCCAGGATTGTCCAGATGGACCAGTCTCATAGCCTTGACTCTTAAAAATAGCTTTTTCGATTAGAGTAAGAAAGCAATGGAAAGTCATTGAGGCAGAGATACTGCAGGTGTAAGAATGACTGGCCTGGCACAGCTCTGGACACCCTCAGCCCAGCATGCGCTTTGTGAGGAGTTCTGTGTGCATGTGTCGGAGCCTCTTTGGGCAGCGTGGCACAGAGAGCGGGCCTCCACATCCTGGGCGTGTCTCTGTCTGTCTCACGTACAGCTCAGTTGGGTGGATGTGATTTGCAGAAAAACAAAAAGACTTCATAAAAAATGACACTTCCTGCTGTTGCTGGTTTGAAGGTGGAGAAGACAGAGTGACTTCTAGTCTCAGGAATAGAGTGAGCCTCCCAGTGACAGCCAGCACAGAAATGGAGACTGCAGCCCTCCCGCCTCAAGAAACGAGATCCCAGCCATAATCTGTTTCTGCGGGAACAGAGCTGCCGGAAGGGAGTACAGTCTTGTCGCCATTTTGTTTTTGTAGCCTTGTGAGACCTGAAGCAGAGAGTCAGCTGAGCCACACTGGTCCCAAGCGTCCAGCCCACAGAGACTGGGAGGGAGAGTGGGCAGGTGTTGTTTCAGGCCACCAGCGTTGCCATACTTTGTCATGGCAACAATAGGAAACTAATGCATTTTTAATATGAAATGTCACCATTTATAATGAAGATATAACAGTAATATATATGTTATCGAATACCGAAAAATACAGCAACACTTTTGTGAAGCACAGATCCAAGGAAACACAGGCTAAGACGCTAATAATAGCAGACCTAACAGAATATACTCAGGGTAAGACTCTTCATGTAGACAAAACTGAACAAGATAATAGAAAACCCAAATATAATCCTTGGTCTGTATCTTACAACTTTCCATCGTGGTAAGATGAAACACACCTCTCCTCCAAGTGCATGTGGAACACTGGAGTTGATCATCACAGTAATTACATCTTATAAAGGCAATATCAGTATGTTCTATAAAATAGATAAAAGTATGTGATCTGAATTGCATTTTAGACTAGAAAAGATCTTTTACTAGAAAATCAGTTGATAAGAATAATTTCATTATTAGATAAGAGTGGCACATCACTATTAATTTCCTGGTTTTGATAATTAAACTGTGATTATGTGAAAAGTATCTTTGATTTTAATATGTAGGTACTGAAGTGTTTTATCTGAAATTTAAAGAGATCAGAGCTGGGGATTTAGCTCAAGTGGTCCTCTGCCTACCTTGGAAACACAAGGGCCTGAGTTTGATCCTTGATACTGGAAAGAAGAAAAAAAAAGAGTTCAGGGAAAAATAATAAAGCAAGAAAAATGTTACCATTTGGGCAGTCTGGGCTAACTACTCTCTTTCTGTCTTTCCTTACCTCTGAAGTTAAAAAGTTTTTAAGGTCCTCACGTTGAGTACATCTCCCCTACTCCAGACAAAGTCTCTGTCTGTCCTTGGCATTGCTTCAATATCAGGTTTCAAGAGACCTTTTATTAGCATGATGCTAGACCAAATAAGCTGCTCCTGACACACAGTGGGGAGGATTGTAACTCGCAAAGAGCTAAATGGCGCTACACTGACAAGTCAACATTGAAATCTCTGTAATTTGGAAAATAAGGTTGTGTAACAATACATGAATATTTTTGATCTAATGTTTCTTAAAAATTATGAAAAATTATTAAAGAAAACCTCCACCTCCTCTGTTAACTCTGTTTACGGAGTTGTAATTCCTGTTATAATGACCTACCAAGATTTGCTAATGAAAACTACATGGGCTACCCTTTTACCAGTCAGAAAATCTTTGAAAATTATTCAGTTTACTACTTAATTTAAATTGGAGAATTGGGACCCAGGCCATTTATTATGCATAACCATCCATGGAAAGTCAGATGGTTTTAGAGAGAAGAGAGTTTCATTTGAGTTAAAATGTAATTGTCTTTTCAAACCCTTAATATGGATCAACTTGGCAGCTTTTTATTGTAATCATCTAATATCTGGATGACTTTCCTAAGGCAGTGTTTCTCAAACTTTAATATGCATAAAATTGCCTGGTAATCTCATTAGCATACAGACTCTGATTCAGCCAGCCCGAGGTGAGACCCATGATTCTGTCACAGCAGGATTCCACGTGACACTTGCTCCCAGGCCATGGGTAGCCTCGAATGACAAGTGGTTCTACAGAGAGTGGTGCTAAAGAGATAACTGACTTCTGGTTTTTTGTCATTATTATTAAAGGTTAATAAGACTAGAAAGAGGCTCTTCTTCTCAGATCTTTCTTCAGTCTACATAAAAAGCACATTTCTTATGGGGGAAAAATGAGAGAGGAAAAAAAAACAAGACTTCAAAACAGTCATTTCCCATAGCAAAAAGGGAAAGCATTATGAATATTTTATGTAGGCAATATTAGTAATAAAGTATGGCAATGATCACCTTTTATTTTGCATTTGTAACTTCGGTTTGAGTTTCTAGATATGGTAACTTTATGTTTTATTCTTTATTATTGCAATTCTGGATATAAAAACATTGTCTTATGGATATAGGCACTTTGCTCATGAAACCGGTCAAGAGGTGTGTTGTAAAAAGAAGCACTGACCCTAGATTCTTTTCACATGCTTTGAATTTTTGTTTCACAGCTTGAATTCTAGGAGTAGACTTTCATTTGGTGCAGTTAGCATTTTAAGCACAGTCAGCTTGAGAAAATGGTGGAAAGTTTGTGTTGGTGCAGTGATAGTGATGTCTGTCTTTGCATCCTGGCACCATGAAGTACTGTTCTGCTCCACCCATGTTCCTGCCGTAGCGATTCCACCTCACACAAGCCGCAGTAGTGGAGCCAGCTGACACAGACTGAACCCTCTGAGACACAGACCAAATAAACTCAAGTATTTTATTACAGCAACACAAAACTAACAGAAAAATTGTCTTTGTTACTTTAGTAATTTAGTTTCTTGTTGCTGAGACACAATACCCAGTGTTCAAAGTTAAAGAAGGAAAGGTTTGCTTCTGCTCACAGTTTGTAGAAGTTTCATAATCCACTGCCTCCAAAGCAGGATGGCTTGGCAGAGAGGAATCAAAGAGGAAAAACAGTTATAGCTCATAGCAGAGCAGGGCAGGCAGAAGGCAGCAAGAACAATAGCAGCAGCAGCAGCAGCTTCTTTTTGTCCCTTTATATTTTCCCCAAGCTATAAACCTACTGACGAGTGCCACCTGCACCCAGGGTGGGGCATCCTTAATCCCAGCATATCACACCCAACGTCCAGCCACCTGTGAAAAACCTCACCTCTGACCTCATGAGACTTTGGGGGACATCTAGATATAAGCCATAACACAACTCAGTTAAAAATTAAAAAATAGGCACATTTTGAGTAGAAATACTATGAAAGATGTGTTACTAAGAAATGCATGGGAAAGTACTGTGCATCTTATGCCATCAGGAAGTTTCAGATGACAGTCCCAATGATGCATCATTTCACACCTATCGTTAACATGACTAAAGTCTGAAAAGATGTTATGTGTACAAGGGCATTTAATTTAAAAATTAAAGGGCAAAATTTAGAAACAGTCACTGTGTCCATCCGGGAGTAACTGGGTAAGCTGTGGGGCAGCCACAGCCACTCAGTGGAGTGTTGTACAGTGATAAAAAGAAATGAGCTCCAGTTCACAGAAACTGAGGAATCTCACACACATGCTGCTCAACAAAGAAGCCAGCCTGAAAGGGTTGCATACTGTGGGATTCCAACTGTGTGCTATTTAGAAGAAGGAAGACTGGAGAGAGTTTAATGTGAGCTGGTTTGGGATAAATTGGCAAAGTCCAGGGGACTTTAGGCCAGTGAATCTGTTCTGCGTGATACCCTAAGTAAGGGTGGGTACATGACATTATCCATTTGTTAAAGCCCATAGACCTATGCAGTATAAAGACTGAAGCTTATAAATTAAGAGCTTTACTTAATAATAATGCATCAGTACTGTTTTATCAGTTGTAACAAAGGAACCAGGGTAATGTAAGATAGAGTAGAAGCAATGATATGGGGAAAGGTTATAAAGAGTTTCTGTAGACATCTTAATTTTTTTATAAACCTAAATATGCATCAAAAAATATTACATTTTTACAAATCACTTTTTCTTACATTATTGCTCCTAATAACCACATAGTGTAGATTACCACTGTCCAGGTAATTATAACCTCCATACTAGAAAGTGCTGCACTGTACAGCCATTAAAATGACTGGAAGCACTGTGTGTTTATATTTTTAAATCACATCTTGATAAAGTGTTGAAAATATTGTTCAGGATATGTTGTGTTTAATGGAAACTAGTATCCAGGCTGCAGATAAGGCCTGTGGTAGGGCCATTAATAATTATGTGTATCCGAACATCTGCACACAGTGGCGCACATCACTCTGAAGGGCTTCTTGGGAAACTTAATGGCAGTTACCTTGAGAAGTAAAACTGAAGATTAATGAGTAGAAGTGAGACTTCTCAGTCCTATTACTTCCTAGCCAAGCTTTATTCTTTTTTTCTTTCTGGTTTGGTTTTTTGACCCAAGGTTTTGCCATATAGTTCAGGGTGGCATTGAACTTGCTGCAGTTCCAGCCTAGCTTCCTGGTGGGAATGTGCCACTATCCCATCTAGCTAAACTGTATTCATAATTTTAAGTGGTAACTGTTTTTAAGATATCCTTTGCTCCCATTGGTAACAGATATTTTTCTTTGTGAAGGTCTGGACCCCAGTTCCTATTTTCTATCTTCTTTGTAGTGGTATTTGACCTGGATTAACTTCATTCCATTTTACATTTTAATGTACTTTCTACCCAATATTATTAAGTTATGGTAGAAAGGGCATCTTAGTCAACAGACATATATTTCCAAGTCCCTGGAGGCTGGGAGGTCAAGACCACATTGCTGACAGATTTAGCTCCGAGTGAGGCCCCTGGCTCTGCACTGCACAAGGCCGCCTTCTTGCTGTGTCCCGTCGTGGTGGAAAGAGAGCAAGCCCTGGTCTGTCTCCTTTTTGTGAGGATACTACTTCTATCCTGGGGCCTTATCCTCGTAACCTCCTCTCACCCAGTTACCCCCTAAAAGCCCTTATAAAGCCATTGGAAGTTCGGGTTTGGATGTAGGAATTTAGGTACATGCGTCCATTCTATAATAATAATGTAAAGGCAGATAGTCAAAAATCCATGGTCCAAGTGTACTTGTAAAATTGAAAAATTTTGTGTTTTTGTTTTTTAGAATAGGTATTTACACACATCCTACAAGGCCTAACTGTTATAGCTTTCTCCTGATTTCTTCTTCAGTTAGTTTTTGCACTGTGTCAAAGAATGGACATTGTCCTTTCTTTTCTGTCAATGCTGGTGTGCTAAGCACATATTCTCCACTGTCTTCCGATCTCCAGACTACCTAAAGTAATGAGGATAACTTTTACATAAGCCTCTTCCCACTTCAGATTTTAGATTTTTTCTTTTTCTTTTCTATGTATATAGCTGTGGATGTCTCTGAGTTTTTCTGCTTGGAGTTATTTGAGTTAAATATGCAAGTTAACATTTTTCCTCAAGTTTCCAAAGATGTTGGCCATTTTCTCTTCTCCTCTTTTTGTTATCTGACTCTTTCTTCAGAGCCCATTAAGCTCACATTAGCCTGTTCGAGACTACCCCGTGTGTGTCCAAGGTGCTCCAACTTTCTGTTTCTTCTTTGTTTTCCATAGAGTGGGTCACCTCAGTTTATCTTTATACTGCAAAGTCTCTTCTGTTTGTTCAAATCTGTTGCCTAATTTTTCTACTGAATTGTTTTGTTACAGTTACTTTTTCTTTGTCAAGATTTCTATTCACTTTTAAGAACTAGTTTTTATCTCTTCATTGGTATTTGGTATTTGCTGATAAGTAGTTTTTAAAAAATTCTTCAAACATAGTTAAAATAGCCCAATTAAAGTTTTCGTCTAGTAAGTGCATTGCCTGGGTTTCCTAAAAGGTGCTTATTGAATATTTTCCCTTCTGTTAGTTATGTTAGCCGAACTGTTCTGGTTGGCTGTTTCTTTTGTTGGTTTTTTTTTTTTTTTTTTTTTTTTTTTTTTTTTTTTTTTTTTTTTTTTTTTTTTTTTTTTTTTTTTTTTTTTTTTTTTGTCTCTTAGTTATTTTTGTTATTAAAATCTGAAAAAGTTTATTTAATTCACATGGCAAGTCTGGAAATCAAGTTTTCCTACCCCCAGGACTGGCTGTTATTGCATTGGTTGTTATTACTTACTCGTTTAGTGACTTTGTAAAGTAGAAAGCATATACTCTTTGCTGTATGTGGTCACTGTAGTCCCTGCAGTAGGGTTGGTTGTTAAAGACTAGACAGAGATCTTCATAAACTGTTGGGACTCTTGAGCCTTCCAGTCTGTTCCTCGTGTTCTGTGTGTTGTGGTTCACTGTTGAACAAGCAGTAGGCACTTAGATAATTTAGCTTAGCTCCCTTCTTTCCTGTGAAAACCCTAGAGTCAACCAGAGGTAGGATTTTAGGTTTTCTCAGAGTTTCTGATCACGCACACAGCGCGGAGCATACACAAGATTTCCCTGTTTCCAGAAATACGTCAGACCTTTTCAGAACCTCTGTGGATATCTCATTCCACAGTTTTTGTTTTAAGCTTTTGCTTAATTTAATTTTGTGTGTTGTCCACTGGGTCTTGATATGAAGTTCATACTGCTTTTATTTTTTGTGGACAACACTCCTGGGAAAAGGCTTTTAGCACAGTGTGAGTGTCAGTTCTGGTCAAATGCAGACAAAGTAACCTTCCGAGATCCACCAGGCAGGTCATATAATGACAGCTCTCTGGGCATGAGCTTTTAAAGAGCTTTGACCCCTTTTGGCTTCCTTACGTGACGTGACTCTCAGGCTGATGGCTTTTATGACTATTTTTCAAGGCTGCCTCAGGATTAGAGAGGCAGACCTGGACCAGAGCCATTAGACTGTTACAGTGCTCTGTGTTCAGAAACTCATTCAGTTCTCTTAAACAAATACTCCTCGATTACTATGTGCCCTTGGCTTATTTTCAGAGTGCTGAAAGTTTGACTATGATAGTTTTCTTACCGTTTTTTGGAGGAGAACATTTTTTCAGAGGTTCTTTTTTCATTGTTTCTACTGGTGTCACTTTTATAGCTTCATTTTTATTTCAAAGTTGAGATCATAGCTGGGGATATTGCTTAGTGGTAGGGTGCTTACCAAGCATGCATAAGGCCCTGGGTTCATTTACAGCCCCATAAAATAAGGTAAAATAGAATAAAATAAAGTAAAATAAGGTAAAGTCATGTGCACAACTGCTGTAGTAGCCAGACTTCGGATCATCATCTGCACAGTTCTTGAAGTGCTAATTTCAGTTCTTGTATTGAAATATATGTAGTTTTCTTGGTCTTTAAAAAATATATACATTGTTAACATTTATTCCATATCCTTTTAAGTAACTAAGCAGGAAGTCTGACTGTGGTTCATTCATCCCAACAATAGAAAGATAGCTTAGGGTCTTTTGTAATTTTAATTTTTTACCAAAATGGATAATCAAGGGAAGAGGATCTTAAGTTCAAGTACTACTAATTGAAATTTGGAAATTATACTGCCTTATGGTAGAAACTATTCAGCATTTAAAAACAACTGGAAACTGTCTTTCACTGTCGATCCTCAGTAGGAGTCTGTTATCTCAAGGTCAAATGTAATTCCCCAGATTCAGTGGGAAAAAGAATGCCTATCTCTTTTGTGTCCTCCACTAATGAACATTTGCTACTATGAAGAAGTCACTTCAAATTTGTCAATGAAATACTTTTTAAATGATGAATTCTCATGTGGAATCTCAGTATGTAGAATAGATATATGCAATTATCACTGGTTACTGTGCTTCCTGTAGATACTGTTTCAGGAGTGGCTGTGGGCTTCTTCCTTCTCTGTCCTTTCTAAGAAGGGAAATTCACTCTTATTGAAGAATCCACGGAAACAAAGATTTGATATCACTTCTAAAGATTGTCGTTATTGCCAGGTTGGACGACACATAGTTATTTTACTACTTCTATCCCCTTACCATTTAAAGTACACCTCAGCAGTTGTGTGAAGACAAAAACCTCCCTGACATTCATGTGTTTCTTCATCTCACTCTCAGTTCCAGGCAGAGGAGAAGCCCTAAGCACATAACCGGTGTGTAGTTAACTCTCTTTTTCTGTTACTTGCCTGTTATGTAGCCCCTGTCCCTGGAACTTGAGGAAGATGGGAGATGACAGAGCCTGCACTCTGGCTATCGTAAACTTCAGCTATTTTTATTGAGACTCAGTTTTTTAGAGACTCATTTCCAATAGCTTTTTTCTTACATCCCTAGTGAAAAGTTGATAAAGCAGAAAAAAGATTGTTATAGTACTTACATTCTCTGTAGAAACGCTGCTTTACGTGATGGTTACTTAAATATCTCAGAAGTAGTATCACTTATACAGACTTTTCAGGGTTGTGCTTTAATTTAACTACTATCTGTAGTGTCAATTCAATAGAAACATGTGCACTAGTCACCATTGCTCTTATTTTCATTAACAGGAAAATACAACCTGATAGGCTTCTTGGTGTGTGTGTGTGTGTGTGTGTGTGTGTGTGTGTGTGTGTGTGTGTGTGTGTGTGTGTGTGTGTTATATGTTAGTCTTAAAAAACTTCAGTTATTTTTTAAGTTTATATTTAAGTGTAATGGAATAAAAAACTTACATTTGATCAAAAATATTTCATTTATTTATTAGTGAAACATTTTAAAAATGCTTTGTCTTCATTGTATATTGATTCTTAACCAGATAGTGTCATACTTTATATTAAAAATTTAGTTGCAAATGGCAAGAAATCTATAGTAAATTAAAATGTGTCTTGGTTCACTTTAGTTAGAAAATTGTTGTGTGCTAGCAGTTCATATTGACCATAATCGTTTTGTGCTTTTAATATCAACTTTTAGAACTATATTGTAATGACTGTATTTTTGCTTTTAGATCATTTGGGGAATATTTTTCATCTTAGTCGCATTGCTGTTTGTAATTTCTCTCTTCCTGTCAAAGTAAGTACAACAGGCACATTTTCTAAAGTACTCACACAGATTCTATAGTATTACTCACTTGTGGTGCTGTATTCCATTAGCCAATTCATCTTAAGTAATTGTTCTACAACATTAAGAAGAGAATAGCTGAAAGGTCTAATAAGTCTTTCTTCTCTGTTAATTGAATGATACCTGTGAAGTTTGATTGATTTTTCTTGGTTTTCTTTGATCAGCTGCATTTGTAGGCTAAATTTGCTATTCTGTCTAGATAGACTGGAAATGTGATAGTATAACATAGATTTACTCTGTATATTTTTATTTCAGTTTAGATAAAGCTCTCCATTCAGCTGGAATTGATTCTGGTTTCATAATTTTTGGAGCCAACCTGAGTAATCCACTCAATATGCTTTTGCCTTTACTACAGACAGTAAGTGAATATTAGTCATTTTGTATTACAGCAAGCATTCCGACACACTTCCATTTACAATTCTTAGGCTGCAGAGTCTCTATTCTTTTGACATACGGTTGTACTGTACTGTATGCTGATATGACTTTCAATCCACACATAATTTCTAAATTGATATATTGCTTTAAGGATTATTAATATGTTGTTAGACTTTTAGTTAAACTAATTTGATTTCATGTTATGTGACATAAGATGAAATTTGCTAACTTTCATTATTAATTTTTAATTATTTTCATATATAAATGTGATTTGTAGTTGAATTTGTTTTAGGATTTTTAATAGGATAATTATACTATATGATTTGGCAATAGTTTGATGATTTTTCTATTTTAAATGGCATAAACTAAATCAGGGTTATTTTAAATATATATCAAATGTAAATAATGAAAATTTTGATTAATTTTGTATTACTTCTGGGGCTTTCATAATTTATATATTAAATTTGATCTTATCTTTTTCCAGGTTTTTCCTCTTGATTATATTCTTATAACAATTATTATTATGTACTTCATTTTTACTTCAATGGCAGGAATTCGAAATATCGGCATATGGTTCTTTTGGATTAGAGTAAGTATATATTGCATTGTTTTGACTTTTTCTTTTGTATATGATCTCTATTATTGCAAATTATTTTATATTTAGAAATATACAAGTTATGTTTTGATACCATAGATGGTATGATAACACTAGCTCTTTCACATCATGGTAATGTACAAGTGCCTCTTGAGCGAGAGTGGTTCGGTCCCCTGCCCTGCCCTGACTGTTTTAGTTGTTACGAGGCTGTGCCACTCACATCTCCTGAGTAGGGGGCCAGACATGCTGTAAAAGTCCTGCAGAGTACAGGACAAAGACTAATCCAGCCTCAATGTCGACAGTGCCAAGGTTGGTGAACTCTTATTTAAGACATGTTTTTCTCAGTGCATGGCTGCCTGAGAGAACCACAGTGGATCCACCGGATCTCAAAATATAGTTCTCCTTTTGGGGAGAGGAAGGTGACTCCAGTTAGCCTTCAGTATGTGTGGGCTCCATATCTGTGAACGTAACCACCCCTGGACAGAAAACCTTTAAAAAACATTGTCGCAGGACTGAACATGCAGACTTTTTCCTTGTCGTTGTTCTCTATGAGCAGAGCCTAACAACTGTTGACCAGCATTTGTGTTAGTTATTACAAGTAACCTAGAGGTGATTTAAATTGCACAGGAGGATGTGCATAGTTTTTATGCAGATACAGCATCATTCTCATAAGGGACTTGAGCATCACAGGTTGGCATTGCAGTAAGTCCTGGGATCTGTCCCCTATGGGTACCAGGGGCCAACATTGTGTATGTCCTGGTCAGCTGTCCTATGGCTGGAACAAAATATCTGGCACCCACAACTCAAATGAAGGAGGTTTAACGTGCCTGTGGTTTTCAGGGGAATCAGTGCATGGTCAGCTGGCTCCAAGGCAGAGCAGCACGGTGCCAGGGAGTAGCGGAGGGGAGGGGCTCAGCTCATGGCTGCCAAAGGAGGGAGTGGGAAATAGAGAAAAGAAGGGAAAAGCTGGGAGGGATGCTGTACCCTCCAGTGGCACACCCCCAGTGACATCCTGCTTGCCAGGCCCTGCCTCCCAGTCACACATATAGATCTGAATCACACAGGGGACCCATCAATGATGAATTTAGTGGCCCCTTGTTCCAGTCATCTTCCATGAAGCCAAATCAGGTAGACACTGCTTCTAGCTCTGAATTTTATTAAAAACAAACCATAAAAAACCTAAAGTAATAGTCTGAACTAATGAAAAATTTCTTGCTATGAGGGGGAAGATTCTATCATTTTTTTAAGAGCTCTAAAGTGTCAGATCCACCATCTGACACTTTTGACTCTTTCTCATGGCTGGTGCAGCTCCACTTTTCTGATCCATGTTCTGCACAGTAGAAATGTTCTGTACACGAAAATGTGTGGAAGTAAGAGGCATACACTTATATCACTGAATCAAGATACCCCAGGAATCCCTCACTCTCCATGATTATTATTTCATCACAGGATCACTATTAGGTGTAAGGAAACTAGAAAGTGTATATTTTTAAGTGATCTTATTGTCATCTCATCCAGAATTGGAATTCTGTTAGCCTGTAATCTAGGAAGATGGCAGGGAGTGGGCGCTACCTAGATTGCTACAGTTCAAGTGTCATTCCCTGTGGAAATGCCATCAGTCTCCTGGCTCTTTACATTCAAATTACCATGTGTTTTAATTTCCCTGTTACAGATGCATGCAAAAATATCTATAATTCGGTTGTCATAATCTAACCTATGTTTTAATAACAATCAATTTTCAGCACAGTATTGAAGGAATTTTATAGAAATGAGTATTTATGAGTGTGTAACAACTTTTTTAGTAGTAACATATTTTAAAGCTATAAATACATCACTACGTAAGTAGCACACGCTAACTGATTATGCCACTGGAGCTCCATAAGTATATTATTAACATGGTTTAAACTTACATTTAAAACCTGTAGATAGAAATGGGGACAGTTCACCAGTCTCAGCTCAGGGAGCTTCATACAGATGCTATTACATGGTGATTTAGAGGGTTTTTCTGGAAAGAGACCATGTGAAGACCAGTAAATTCTCTGACTCCTTGCTGTTGAATGGATCATTTATATGATAGTTTGAATATGGTTGCTGTGCCATTATTTTGAAATATAAAATATCTAAAAGCTTTATGAGGAAAGACCCGAGGGAAAGAACTGTCTTTTTGATTCTTACAATGTTTTGAAGTGAGCAAAAATTCCTTAATACTTTGCATCAAAGAAATGGTTGATTAAACTGTATAACTCATTCTCCATAACGCAAAACCAGACAATGCTTCGCAAATAAAATACATCCCTGAAGTTTTGTCGTTCTTTCCATGCAGTTGTATAAAATCAGAAGAGGCAGGACTAGGCCTCAGGCCCTCTTGTTTCTCTGCATGATTCTTCTGCTCATCGTCCTGCACACCAGCTACATGATTTACAGTCTGGCTCCCCAGTATGTCATGTATGGAAGTCAGAATTACCTCATAGAGGTAAGAGCTGTGTGTAAAACTGGATTACTTTTACATTGTAGGATAGTGATATCAAAGGTAAGTTTAATTTGATGGCTAGCATATTAACTCATCAGGTTAAATTTAATATTGCTGTAATTGAGTTTTGCTTGCATTTTTGAGCACATTTAATATTTGCTTCATACTTTTTAAAAAATAGCATACAGAATTTCATTATGATTTTTCCTTGGCTGGATTCTTTGTCAGTAAGCTGTTGAGTTTTATCTTAGCACCTTATTAAAACTCTTTATACCTCCTCTAAAGCACTATTTCAAATATGACTTCCAAAAATATGGAATAATATGACTTCCAAAAAACGTGTTGTGAACCCAGTCACGTCTCTTCATTGCTACCATGGATTCCATAGACTAGGTGTGTGCTGAGTATTTTGTGTATGTGCGCGCACCTAGGATGTTGTATTGTTAGCGTGCCTGCTATCTTCTATCTGTTCTACTCATTCGTTAGTGTTTAGAGCCCAAAAGCCAGTTGTGCTTTTTCACTTTAGTTGAACAAGACATTTGGACTTGCTGACATTTGACGGTATTTGAACATTCTTGGTTCCACCTTCGGTCAGCTTGTTTCCTTTGCCTTGTACGCTTCTTGCAGTGCTTCTCACAGTTCACATCACATTTGTGTCCTGAGCCCTGGCTCAAGCATTGCTTTGCTGGGATCTTCCATCACTCCAATCTCCCCAGCTGCTCCATTGGTCCTGGATTTCCTCCATTAAAAAAAAAAATTAATATGTAATTAGAAAAAAATCACAAAGCACATCCAACCCTTAGTCAGTATCGCAATATTGTTAAGTGTTAAAATGGTAACTCGTCAAGGAATCCTAGGAAATTAATAATCCAAGTGTGCAGACCAAGCACAGGTTATGCCTGAGTGTGCATGAAGGTACGTGCATGGGCCAAGGCTGGGAAGCACCTGCTGGGCCCTCGACCCTGTGTCGCACATCTGTCCCTCTGATTCTCTCTCTCTGCCTTGTGCCCTGTGCCTAGCTTACTGTGTCATGTGTAGTAAACATTTTCCTAAAAATAAAGGAAGATTATGCTTTTGCAAGGACAGGAGATAGTCTTTGCCTGTTCGTAGTATAAATACTCCATTTCCTCTGTTTCTTCATGTTGGACCTGAAGGATTATTCCCATAAGCCTTCATATTAAATTTACTATAATTCATAGTTTGCATTACATTTAACTTTAGAAGATTATATGTAATTCATAGAAGGCAGAGTATGAGGCTCACAATGTGACTGATTTAATCCAAATGTATTTATTAGTATGATGTTTACATTTTAACTGTATTTTCATCATTCAGAGCAATGTAACTTCTGATGACCGTAAAAGCAATTCAACCCTTCCTGTGCCAAAGAGATGTGATGCAGATGCCCCTGAAGGTAAAGCTCCTTTATCAGCTGTCTTACAATTCACAATTTGGTAATGAAAGAATTGCTGTGCATTTTGCTGTGCTAATCATTGAATGCATTTATGCATTTATTTTAACTTGTAGTAATAAAGGAACTTTTAGCAAGGAGAAGTTGTTAAGTTTCTAACAGAATCTCTTGATGATGGAATAATTTCAATTAAGGAATGAAGTATTATCACTCACCTAGTTACTTCAAAACTAACAAAAGGTAATAATTGTATATCACACTTACTAGTATAAGAAGAAATCACTCTTAAATGATTTTGTCCTTAAAAAACTTGAGAGTTTAGTAGAATGTACATTGTTAGTAATGAGGCCAAAATGACTCTCACATAGAACAACTTTTAATCCATTCAGATCTGTTCACAGACTCAGCTTGTCTTCATATAATATATGATGTTAGTCACTAACATCACTAACTAATTTGTCCTAAATGCTGTCATCAGATTTAGATAAGATCCTTCCATACTTATTTTCTTCATTGTTTTTATCATGAACAGGTGTTGGATTTTGTCAGATGCTTTTTCTGCATCTATTAGTATGGTCATGTGGATTTTATCCTTGCTTCTGTTTATGATTATATATTACTTTTATTGATTTGCATACATTGAACCATCCCTGTATCCATGGAATGAAGTGTATTTGGTCAAGATGTATGATCCTTTTTGATGGTTTCTGCTCTATTTGGCAGAGTCTTGAGTGTTTTTGTATTTATGTTCATTAAAGAGATTAGCTTCTGTTTTTAATTTTTAGTTGTCCCATTTTGGAATCAGTGATATTGTTTTCTACGTGTGAATTTGGAGGTACTCCTTTCTTTCCAGTTTTTAAATAGTTTGAAGAGTATTGATGTTACAGCCTCCATAAAAGATTTTATGAAATTCATTGGTGAATCCAGCAGATCCTGGGCTTTTCTTAGGTGGCAGTCTTTTTTTTTTTTTTTTTAATTATTGCAGTTTTATTGCTTTTTATTGGATTATTCTGAATTTTTATGTGTGCTTAGTTCAGTTTTGTTAAGTTAGAGGTATGTATCCATTTCAGCAAGATTTTATAGTTTGTTGGAGTACAGTTTTTCATCATAGTTGAACAACCTTTGAGATTTTGGTGGTGTCTGTGGTATTTTTTCCTTTCTCATTCGTATTTGCATTGATGTTTTTTCTATGTTGTTCTTGGTAATTTTGCTAAGGGTTTATCTGTTTTTTATCTTTCAAAGGATTGCTCTTAGATTCACTAATTTTTGTTAAAATCATTATGAGTTCCCTCCTTGATGTAGATTTGGGTTTGGACTGTTGTTTTTCTTGTATCTTGAGATTCATGATTTACTCGAGTTGGCTCTGCTTTTCTAAAGCGAACATAGGCTGCAGCAAATTTCCCTTAGAATGCCTTTCCCTGTGGCTCATAGTTTCTATGAGTTGTCTTATTTCTTTGTCTTTGACCCATTAAGTGTTCAGAAGTGTGGTATTTGCTATCCAGATGTTCATGAATTTTCTGTGGTTTCTTTTGTGGCTGATTTCATTTCTTTAGTAATTACTTAAGAAGGCTTTGTGAACTAGGCTGTGATTTGGAGAAAATATCATGTGCTGTTGAGAAAAATGTGTATTCTGTTATAGTAGGATAGAACTATAGTGTCCTATTATAGTAGGATAGAAAGGTTGGTTCAGCTCTGATATTTCTTGTTTAGCTGATCTCTCTTTGTGAAAATGGGGTATTGAGATCAGCTACAGTGATTTTATTGGGGTTTGATCTTTTATGTCCAGCAGCGCTGGCTTAATGAAGTCAGGTGCTCCAATATATAGCACACGTATATTTACAAGTGAGTCCTCTTTCCACTGAATTATATCCGTAAGTAGTATGTGGTGGCTGCTTTGCCTGTTGTGATCAGTTTCAGCTTGCAGTTTACTTTTCCTGAGAATAAAATTATTACCCCTCTTGTTTTCGGAGTCTTGATGCATGGAACATTATGTTGTGTCCTTTGATACTTAGTCTGTGAATTGTCTTTTTGTATTAGATTAGTTTCTTGAATGCAGCAGAGTTGGATTCTGTTTTTTGATCCACTCTGCCAATCTGTGTTTTCTAACTGGGGAGTAGAGACTAATTATATTGAGAGTTATTGCTGATAGTGATTGATTTTTTTCTGCCATAGCATTCTTTTTCTCTTGGTGCTTTCTTTATTTTTCCTTTTTTGCTTACTCGCCTTATTTATTGCAGCTGTTTTATGAAGTTATGGGCTTC
>PVIR01032186.1:0-18856 GCA_004026965.1 Petromus typicus
CGAGCTCCTATTTATTGAGCAGTGCTCTAGAGCTCCTTTGGGTATGATTTGGGTTTTGTTCTGTATGTAGTGATTTTATTACTCTCACTTTGCAAATAATAAAACTGAGGCCCATGGAATAAACTATCTGTCTAAAGCCACTTCTCTGGTAGATAGCAGACAGCAAAATAAGCTACAATTTCCTAAATTCTAGTGCAGGAAAGAAAAACACTTTGACTTGTTCTTCCGGTGCTAATTATGTGCAATTTCAAGTAAGAAGGGATGAGGATCAAACGGTGAGGCTTAACATCTAGGTGCAGTGAGAGAGTCGCACATTTTAAGATGTAAACAAAAAAGTATAAATTTCTTTCTTTTTAAACATTCAAATCAGCAATTCATGTACATAGAGCCACTGTAAACACAGTTGAAGACACATATATTTTCAGAGGACCCACCAACATATTTTTCACCCTGCTATCCACAACAAGAAGTAAAGATTTTTGTTCAGAGGTTTTTAGACACACTACACTGTGGATAAGTGTGGGGTAAGAGTAGACTCAGCCTTCAATGTTGAGATTGTAACAAAAAAGTAAGGAAACAAATTTTATGTATATGGGGGGGGTGGTCGGGTGGGTAGGGCTATGGGAAAAAATGAGAATTAAGTTGTGTCTTATACTGGTATAATGCATCCCCATTATGGAGTGCAATCATGATGTGTATATTTAATGTACCAATAAAGTAAAAAAAAAAAAAAAAAAAAGAGTAGACTCAGCCTGGTTTCCTGTATGTATTTCTTTATGTGCAGTCAATGTAAGCATGACAGGCTTGGAAAAGTGTAAGATAACCAAGAGCTCTGAAATTAGAGAAGACAACTACATCAAGTTCAACAGGATGTTTATCATAAGTATATTTTTATTACACTCTAAGTGCGTGAAAGCATACTTTTTATTTAGAAACCATCACAACTAATGCATACAGTTCATTGTTATACTTTATTTTGTGGCTATGCGTAACAAGTTGGTTTGCAATTGATGACCTAATAGTGAGCTGAGAATACTGCTGTAAATATAATGGAATATTATCAACTAGAACCTCTAGTTAACATGGCAAGTATTAGACTTGTCCAGGTTTTAGTACAAAACTACTCAGGTCTGTTCTGGGCTTAACTGAGCCTAATGTCTCCTAACATCTGGAAATGGTGTTGTTTGTTGACATTCATCTAAGGTCCACTCCATGAGATTCAGAGAAAGCTGAGTATTATTCTGGTCTAGGATCCCTCAAGGGTCATGTGAAATTAAGTGATGTAGTGGTCAACCGACTTGGCCAAAGCTTTTTGGCTACAGGTGGCTTGACTGGAATCCAAAGCTTTTCACTTTGCCTCGTCCTTCATATCAAAAACATTAGATGAACTGTCAACATATGTCTGAAAATTCAGATATATTACTGGATGCCACCGAGATGAAGAGTTGTTTGAACGGCAGGAGCTAGTCAAGCCAGTGACTGGAGCTGATAATTGAAATCTGAATAGTGTCTGAGTGGTGGATACAGAATTGGCACTCAATACCTACTGCGGATCTGAAATAAATGTGCTAATTGTTTTTCTCTGTTCTAAACACTAATCTTTCCTGTTCCTAACCATTAGATGTCCTGAACCCAAACCAACAAAAAATAACAACAACAAAACACCATACACATACATTCTGACATTCTCTTTTTCTCATTTCTCCTACAATTCCCTGGAGCACTTTTAAAACCACTACACCAGAATCTTCATATCTTTAGGCAGCTGAAGAAGAAACAACAATTAATAACATCTTTCTTTTTCTATAGAAAGAATAGGAGGCAGTACAATTTTGTAAAAGGAGTACTGAGCTGCCTTTCACAGAACCTGAATTATAGTCCTACTTCCAGCAATGTGTACTACAAAAAATAAATGGAATAATCAGATAACATTATGGAAAAGTATTGAAAGTACCATCTAAACCTACGATAGCAAAAATGTAGTCAAGAAAATGATATAAAGATACTACACAAATAAGTTTTACAAACACAACATATCAGGAAATAAAATAGGAAGGAACAAAGAAAGCTTGATTAAAAAAATATGAGACCCTTGGGCCAGGGATGTAGCTCAGTGGTGCCGTGTCTGCCTGGCAAGTGTGAGGTTCTGAATTCAATCCCCAGAACCACCAAAAGAAAAAAGAAAACAACAACAAAAAAATGAGGTCCAATATTCTCTCAATGTTAAAGCTAAATATTTCTGTGCATATACAGTTCAAATTTCTAGGATTCCAGCTGTGCTACTCCCACAGTCTACAGAGTGGTCACAAATATATTACAGTTTGGGAGCTACTTATATATACCAAGATCTTCAACACCTGTGCTTAGTTTGACTGTCTCTTGTCCCATTCTCAACAGTGAGAAACGGGCAGGCTTTCAGTGCCCTTGAGAACTGCTTACAAAATCAGATTATTATTAGAAATGCTCAGACGCTTCCCCAGTGTTTTCTGTCTATGGTACAATGTACTTTTGATGGTCTCCAGTGAACCACGCCTCCTAATATTTAGTTAGTATAGTCTCCTCCCCTTCTCTTAAGCTGTCCCACAACAGAAAGCTGCAGGAAGCTTAAGAAGGTCTGGCAGCATCTGCTTTTTCAGTTAAGGAGGAAGTGACCATTACGAGGCCTAAATGTCCTGAGACCGCCATGCTATGAAGAAATCCAAGGGCCACTAAAGCAGTCAGTAGTGTCCAGCGAATTCCCAGACAGCGCCAGCCGTGCTGCCAGCTCTACAATAAGGCCATTCTGAACCTCACTGCCCTTCCAGCACCCCTGCCAACATCAAGCGATGCAGAAGAGCCCCCTTTACAACCTATGATGTTATAAGAAATATTTAAGAGTTTAATAAGTACAAAATTGGAGCACAGATTTGATGCAAACCTATGAAACTGGGCTCTTTAATTACCATAAAGGAACATAGCTTCTTAGGCAGCACAAAATCCTCTCTCTTCACCCTTAATAAGCACAAACTTTAGGAGAATAGTATGAGATGAACCATAAATAGTCTGACCACAGAAGGAACAGTAGAACATGGTGGTCAAAGTGCTTGAACTTGGAGTCAAGAATTTCTAGTTTTTATCCCCTGATCTGCAAAGTCACTCTCTCTGTGACTTTGGGAAGCCACTCAACCTTACAGTGCTCAGTCTGCTCACAGATAAAGTAAAAATAACAATAATAATTTATTTTATAGAATTTTCATTAGTATCACATGAACTCAACTTTGTAAATAAAATGAACAATGAATATTCATTGTTGCTTTTGTTATCCTTATTATAAAAAATGACTTTTCCCAATTCTGCCTGGCAACAGGGGTGGGGGAAGGCGTAGACAGCAGAGAAAATTTCACAGAAGTGCCTCTAAATAAAATGCCATGGAGTAGTAGGTGGGGGAGGGGGACTGATGATGCACATATAAGTGGGAGGATGGTGGGATCGATCTAAAGTCAAGAGAATTAGAAAAAGATACGATATGGATTTTAAAGTTCAGGAAGACCTCCATCAGAAATAAGACAAAGAAATCCAGAGGGAACATAAGAAAATTATCAACAAGTATTATGTAATCGCCTGAATTTTGAAGTGGTATGGAACACAGCGGCAGTAAATAAATTCTAAAGGTGTAATAATCAGTTAAATGGTGACAGAAGAGACTAGTTAGAAGGTAATCCAAGATAATATGCAATAGTTGATTAAAGTAGAAATTTTACAATGTAGATAGAGGAATAAATAAATTGAGAGCAATTTAGAAGCTAAAATAAGGACAAATAGATGAATAAAAATGTGGAGAAGGGTGAGTGAGTGGGAGTGTAATACACAAAAGTTTCACATTTGACTGTAAGAAGATGGACAGGATGAGTGATTATCTCATCAGTCAGTCAGGGTCCAGAACACTCGAGTAACGCAATCAATTACTTTTAGCTAAATGACATCTGCGGAAAAAGCCACCCCGGAAAAGAAAGCTAAGTTGAATACACATCATTTCCACGTACACAGAACATTTATCATGAAAGAGCACTTTGTGGGCCATACAACAATTCTTAATAAATTTAAAATGGTAAGTACAGTAGGACATGGAATTAAATTAGAAATTAAGAACAAGTGAGGAAATAGATATGTTTTATCTGACTTAAATGTTACACAAACTATACAAGCATGGAAACTTTGCATGTTACTCCATTAATATATATAAAATTTTTATGTTCCTATGTACCAAGTAAATTTAATTTTTAAAAATTAATAATTGAAATATATCTGGGCTGTCTACAAATGTTTGAAAACTATGTAACGTAATTCTAAATAACCTACATAAGTAGTAGAAAGGTCAATTACAAACCATTTTGAACTGAATGAAAATGAAAGTACAACATTCCAAAATTTTGGTAGGGAGCAAAAGTAGTTTATTGAAAAATTTACAGGGCTAAATGCCTACATTAGAAAAAGATAGGCCAATACCCAGATCAATGAGCAAACACTTTAAGAAAATAGAAAAAGAAGAATAAATTAAATGTAAGCTAAAGAGAAAAAAGAAGCAATAAGGACCCAGGCAGAAATCAATGATATAGGAAAAAAAGAACAGAACCAGTCAGCCAGCAAAAGCCGATTCCCTGGAAAGATCAATGAAATTTATAGCCATCAGGTCAGGCTATGGAGGTGGCGGGTGAGAACACATGTTACTACTATCCGGAATGAGAGAGAGAAAACCACTACCAATGACAGACACTAAAATGATAATGAAAGAATATGCTAAACAACTTTAAGGGTTATATTTGAAAATTTAATCAAAAAAGAGGGATACCATGAAAAACACAAACTACCAAAACTCACTCAAGAAGGAACAGATAATCTAGATGATTCTACAGTTACTAAATAAATTAAACTTGTAGTTTAAAGAAACATTTCTAACAGAGAAACTCCAAGTGTAAAAGAGCTTCTCTGGTAAGTTTTACAATGCCAGGAAGAAAATATTGTAATTTTACAAAATAACGTTCAGAAATCTGAAGAGAAAGCAATAGTTTCCAATTCATTGAGTATGACATTATAACCTAAACCAGACAAAAACATTTCAAGAGAATAAAAATATACACACTCATAATCATGTATTAGTACCAATTGGGACTTATCTGAGGAATGTAAGATTAATTTAATATAGGAAAATCAATCAAATTTGCCATGCTTGTAAATTGAAAAAAAATCATAAAAAAATAATCATTTCAGTTAATGCAGAAAGAGCACTTCAAAAAATCCATCCTCATCAACTAATAAAACTTCTCTGCAAACTAGAACTTTTAAAAGGCTGGAAGTTGGTAACGGGTATTTATTAAAGTACTGGTAACATCATGTTAAATAGTAAAGGCCTTAATGTTTCCCCTAATATTAACAATAAGGCAAAAATGGTTGGAAATAAATGTTCCATCTAGGAGCATTCTTATGTAACAAGATGGCAAATAGTAAAATAGACTATGCGAATAAAATATGTATGTCATAGTATCCCACAGTACTGTGCTTTCCCTCCCTTTAACCCTCATTACATTTCATCCACCTGCCAATTACTCTGTTGATCTACACCTATTTTTCCCTCAAAGCGCAATGGATATTTAACAGATTCTTTAATATTGCTAGAAAATATTTCTAATATACACAAGAAAATACAGAATTATTTAATGAACAGCAATATTCTGTTGCCCAGCCATATCAAATCTTAACATAATACCATATTTAGCTCAATTTTTAAAATGCTTAAATCAAATGCAGGCTTACCAATCAACAGTGACTTTATCATCAGTGAACATTAACATGATCATTTATTTTTTTACATTTCCTGGATTTCATGAATACTCTCTAGAGCACCGCTGAGAATGTCAGGTACTGTGGGCAGGCAAAAAGTCAAATATGGCCTGAAAGAGCCACGGGCAAGCTGAAGGGGCAGCTTCCCTGAAGCCAACTGTTAATATACTAAAGCCATGCAAATTAGATCATACCCACAGGTACTAGATTCAGAAAAAGAGGCTCTGGCAAAGTATGAATTTTTAATAAAAATGATAATTATGACTCACAGCACTGACATTATTTTTCTTCAGCATTCTAACAAGCAGTGCCACTTTGGCATGGTAAAAATGGGGAAGATTAATAATAAAATATAATCCCCTCACATCATGTAAGATTCTGAAGCTGAAAGCATTTAATCAGTTTCTAAACACCAGACTTTTATTTTTATGCAGTAATCAATCATCCATTAAACAGAAAAATTATAATTTGGACAGTACCTGCCAAAAGAGACTGTGTGCATCTCCCCTCAGAAGTTCCACTGTGTCCCCGGCCTGGATGTATAAGGGGGGTCCTTCGTGAAGAGCTGGGGGTGGTGTTCCGGTGTAGTTTCTAATGACCTGCATTTTGGGCAAACCTGAAAATAAGCAGCACAAGTTTTAGAATTCAGAAAGCAATGATGTGCGAAGTCTAAAATGTATTTTCTAAAAGAATCATTATTAACATTAAAAACTTTGAACAACACCAGGTCCAAATGAATATCTCAAGTAATTCTAATGCAATGCTTTTCAGCTTTCTCATTATTTGAGATGGAAATGGAATAAGATACATATTTATCTCTTGATCCCTTACATATTTCACCTCTCCTCGCCACCAATCTCTTTTCAGCTGAAAAAATATTTCTCTTTCAGCTGATTCCTGCTTCATAAAAAACACGTCACGTACACTTTAATGGAAAAGAATCAATTTTTTCATCAACTCTATCCTTTCTGCCTATTACTTTCCTCTTGGGTCTTGGCTGATTTTATCTCTACAGAGGCTCACTCCTTCTGTGTATGTATCACATTGACCAGCATAAGGCTCATATCTTAAGGTTATCTTTGTAATTCAAAAGCAAAAAGGTGATGGATGTGCCACTGCAATACTTAAGACATTTATATGGAGAAACTGTTCAGGCTCACATTTAGGCTTGCAAAACAGATCCAATAAAAGGAACATGCCTAAGCCAAGAGCATCAACAATATTTGAAAGAGATCCATCTCTTCTCTTTGTAGTTCTCTGAATGTACAATGAAGGCCTCAGTTCAAGATTTTATTTTGGGAACAGCAGCTTCAACTGTTCAGGGGGCCTAACTGCTGGTCACAAATGACCAACCTCATGACATTTTTCTCTTTCAGAAGTAGGGCAGCTCCCTTCTGAGAGAGAGAGATCACTCAGAAACATAATTTTTGCTATCTATGTAGGGTCTTGCATCATTGCTCAATATACTTTAGAAATTTCTCTTCTGATTATTGACTCTGGTGACAGGATCATAGAGATGCGCAAAGCAAAGAAAGGAGGATTAACTGCTCCTCTAGTTCTAGATATCTAAGTTACCTAGAAAAGACCTTGATATGAAATGGTTCAGCAAACAATTAATAAGTTCCTCAAAATTCTTTTATCAAGGTGCTGGGGATTTAGCTCAGTGATTCTGGCACCTGTCTTGCAAGCGCAAAGATCTGGGTTCGATTCCCCGGAAACCACATACAATACTGGGTGTGGAGACTCATGCCCAGCAGCAATCAGTACCACATACCACAGTGCCAGGCGTGGTGGCTCACGCCTGTAATCCCAGCACTCGGCGGGCAGAGGCAGGAGGATTGCTGTGATGTGAGTTGGAGGCTGAGCTCAGGGCCAGCCTCAACCACAAAGCGAACCTTGTCTCAAAAAACCTAAAAAAAAAAAATTCCTTTATCAACTCCTGGGGTGGAAGGTTGTTATAGATAGAAATGAAAGGTGTAGTCAACACTTCCTCATCCACCCAGTGGGCTAGAAGGCAAAGAGCTGAAAATCATTGCGTTGTTCACGCCAAAGGAGCAGTGGAGGCTGGTGAGGTATGTTAGGATGGTTCATTGCCCCCATCCTTCCATCCCTGTGCCACTGATCCTGGAAGGATGATTTTAATCCCACACATTTCATGGAGTGTTTCCCTGCTGGATATTATAAGGTTACTTCCTCTCACAAACAGCAGACATCATTGTCTTTCCCCAAAACAACACTTGACAAAAGAACTCTTCTTGGTCAAGTGCTTGTTAGACTTTTTCTCAGCTCTCTGTAAATGCCTTCAGAATAGAGAGCACACATTCTATTAAACTGCTACTGTTAACCTAGAATCAAAACTAGACATCTCATACACATCAAAGATCAAGAGATGAAAGAGGATTCAGGATAAAGTCAAACTGCTCAAATTGAGTTCTGGTTTGCATGACACTTATTGTATGGGTTGGGGGTCAGAGTTGTGGTTGGCCCGAGAATTTCTCCATTTTCCTGAGTATTTCTAGGATGTGGATGTATCTCATATGAGCAATTTTGGTTTTACATCAGTTTTTAAGTAGAGGACAAAAGCAAGAAGTAAGTCTTTAAACATGAAATAGCTCACATGGCCATATGCATCACGGCCAGCAGTTTTTTTTCACTGTCAACATATCTAAGCGATTCGCACTCCAGAAGAAATGATTGAAAATTCATAAAGTGTTTAGAAAAAAAATTAACTTTGAGACCATTTAATTACCCAACTATGTATTACAACTTATAATGCGGAAATGCTTAGGCTGCATATGAAGCTACAAGGTATCAGGAGTACAGAGTCAGGGATTTAGTTCATTGGCACCATGCCTGTCTAGTAGGTGCAAGGTCCTGAGTTCTATGCCCGGGATGGCAGAGAGAGAGAGAGAGAGAGAGAGAGAGAGAGAGAGAGAAGAGCAAGAGCGAGCTCAGATATATAGAGCACCTGTAATGCTGTCTCTTGCCTTTTAGATGGACTTGAATGTCTTAACACAAGACCAGGTAAAGTCATAATATTTAACATGGCAAAGTGTGCATTATTATTATAGCTTAATAAATGAGATTTATGCTGCAAAGTAGCAATAATGGATTTTGATTTTATAGTTCCACTTATTTCTCATTTTGCATTTACTGTTTTCTGTGATTATTCTTCATTATGAACTTCACTTGAGAAGCTGACATAGCGGCACACTAATACAGGTAT
This sequence comes from Petromus typicus, assembly GCA_004026965.1. Lineage (NCBI taxonomy): Eukaryota > Metazoa > Chordata > Mammalia > Rodentia > Petromuridae > Petromus > Petromus typicus. Next base: position 9,044 of record PVIR01032186.1, read on the forward strand.
GTTGCGAATCTCCTTTCTAAAACAAAAATATGTGATATTTTCCAGGAATTATGGCTGAACCTGGGTAACAGCCAAGGAGACATCATAACTAGCATCAAGTCAGCCACAAACAACTCATAAAGCACAGTGTTTATTGAACTACCATTTGAGTATGATTTGCCATTTGGGCTACTGGCAGTACAGATGAAAGGATAAAAAGAAGGAAAGAAGAGCACCGAGAAGATGAATTTCATCACTCTGCTTCTTGCTTTGGATGCCAGCATATAGCTGGTGTTTGACAAAACTGTTGGGATGAATGGCTGCTCTGCAACAGCACCTTTGTATTTCTTTCTTTTCTAAAACAAAAGGAACAGGAACATCGCTGGGAACATAAACATATTAACCAAGATTTAAAATGCAATTAAAATAAGAAAAAAAGAGAAGGGGCTAAACTTCACACCAGCATCAACTACCAGCACAATACTTAGCGCACTCTACAGCCACAGCGGACATCTCACTCCACAGACAAGACCAAGAACAGAGAGTAAACGAGATGTACCAATGCTTGTACTTTGAACAGCCATATACTGCTGATTTAATGCAGGTTTTCCTCTCCCCATATAATATATGCTTGACAGGCTGTAATCTCTGTATAAAAATGGCCAGGATGGAACATTCATTCCCTGGCCCCATGACAACTCCGTCCTCATGGCACATGGTTTATTAACAAGGTTTTCCTGAAACTCACTTAAAACTGTCTGTGTAACCTCTCTCCACTGACCTACCTCCTTCCATCTGGAATTATGCTGAAGAAGACAAACCTCCCATTTCTGGACCACAGTCCCAAAATGTGTTCAGGGTGAAACTCCCTAGTTATTTACATTTTTTAAAAATATCTTCTTTTCTCTTGGCTATGCACACTTGAAGGGATTCTGAGATACAAAACAGCACAAACTGTCAAAGTAGAAATGTAGTTTTCATCAACATTAATTAATCAAATAAATAGTCAAAGGTTATCTTTTTAAATGACCAAGATGATACATTTCATTATATTACAAACTCACAGCTCATCCCAGAAATCCTCTTCTTTCTTCTTGGGAAAATGCAGACTTGGTACTTGTTTATTTTGTTTCTGCTCCACAGTAGCATTTACAGTGGACATGTTGGTACAATTACAGCACTGCTACCAAGTCTTATTTCTATTCCAACTACCCTCATAGCCTCAATATCAAATGCAAAAGAAAGTATCATTTCAACATAAATGTTTGGGCAATCTTGGAAATTCCTGAAACTTTATATAGTCAATTATCTTTATCTAAGGGAATAGTGATTAAAATGGCTCAGAGAAAATTAGATCTATTGCCAGATGTTTAGTTGTTTTGGCTCATTTTATTCCCTATGATAAATGCTCTGTTGTACAGCTAACTATTCTCTTAAAATTTAGCTTGGGGACAATTTTGCCCTTTAATTTGTATTCATACTAGTAATTGTCCTTGAGTATTAAATCAGACAAAGTCCCCAAGTCATCCTTATGCATAAAAGATACACCCAGAAGAACTGGCAATATTACAGTGATGGTTATACTTCAGAAACAGTCATAAAGTTCTGGTTAAATAAAACGAAAGCCACATGTAAGTATGTGGAATGCTAGTTTCAAGAAAATATAGATGTTTTCAAAAGGGTGATAGGAAGTAAGATTTTCTTTCAAATCTGACTTCAATGCCACTGAATTTAAATTTTTTAAAAAATGTTAATAGGAGATAAAATCCCATTAGAAATGTTGCCAGATACAAAGTGTTCCACTAATAACTGTCACTTAAACCTGCGAACTTAACAGTGGCTTGTACCGGTATCATCCACTGTGTCTTCTAAGCAGGACAAAAAGAGTGAATGCCACAATATAGATTAGTATATCTAAATGATGCTGATATTACTGTCCTAATGCAATGGGCTTCCCTGGGGCAATAATTCAGAGGACAGTGCTGTCTGTGAGATAAATGGGCTGTCAGTACTGTGCTGGCCTTTCACCTCTGGGGTGTAATTTAAAATCTAAACATAGCCATATTAAAAGATAATTAGTTTTATGAAATGTAGGAGATTGGTTTATCCTGGGAAACTGATCACAAGCATAACATATTCAATCATTCATTAACTGTGTCTTGTGCGCTTCCCAGTGTCGGGCGTGGCAGCTTGAGCACAGAGCAGGGGGAAAGGTTCCTGCCCTCAACTAGCCTCTATTCAGTCCATGAATCGACAAGTGGGGGATGTTAAAGGCACAATACAAAAGGGCATGGCAACATGTGTGGTAGGAGCTTTGCAAAGCTATTCCCAGCCACAATCATTGTAGAATATTTTGTTTAATAAATAAGATTCTAACATATGTATTAAATTTTTTTTATTCTAGCTTCCTGGCTGTGCTTTCTAAACTCTAGTTGTGTTTCAGAATCTCATTCCTGTGAGTACATGCTCAGAGGACTATGACCAACATCCACCATGACCAAACATGCTTTTGAGAAAATTACAGTGAAGTAAGTGAAGCTGGCAACATACCAAATAAAACCTGCTTTAAATTAATATCTAGGCCCTTCCTGATACAAGTCCACAGACTAAACCTCAAGTCCTGACAACTAGATGGAGCACCTACGATCTGGGGGGGGCTGGGTTTCCCCTGCCCCTCACATCCTAAAGGGCTCTTTCCAAGAAAGCTTTGCTCTCTCCCTAACTTGCTGGTCTTCCTAGAGGAGCAGAGTCTCTGAATGAAAACCATCTGCTACAGCAGAAGCAGACAATTTGGTGAAAAACAAATGAAAGAACTCACTGTTCAAAAGGGAACACTTCCCATCACCCAAAGAAGTCTAGTTTACTTTCATAAACAATGAGTCAAATAGAGGAAGTAGGCTTTGCTCATATAATAAGAGGGATAAGGCATGGACGCCCTCCTCCAACTTTACAAGCACCGACTAGTCACTCCTTGGCACTGTCTGTCAGAGTATTAGTGAACTGAGGGGAAAAGTTATAATAATGTCTCTTTTTAATCTATTAGAAAGATTTTTTAGGCTACCATGCATGCAAGAACAATAAAATTTCATGTTGCTTTCATAACTATACAAATTTAACATTTTATTCTATCACATATGGACCTTTTAGTGAAAATTAATGTTTCCCTAAAATCTTTAAGTAAGGTCAAAGCTCTAAGAAAAGACCATTCATAGCAATGGGAGGGATCCAGTTTGAGAAACACAGTACCGAGCTACTCCACCCTCTTCTTTAAAGACAGAAAAGAACACAACCACACAACCTCAAGATTATCGTCGTATAAGTTACACTGGATTGCCAATTCATTAGAGCTGCCCAGCACTGGTACAGCCCACTTCTGGGTGTGTCCATGTGGGTCGTGGCAGCATGGTCCTAGGTACTATCCCAGCCACTGGCTGCTTCCTCTCTGGTGCGCCTCTTCTCTGCTCGGCTTCCTGGCTGCTGTGGGGTAAGCAGCTTGCTCCACTCGTTTCTTCCACCATGACGACTGTGTTGGAGCCAGTGGATAACAGACCCAAACCTCTGGAACCATGAGTCAAATTCAACTTTTCCTCTTCTAAACTGACTTGGTCAGTGAGGAAAAGGTGACTATAATACAATCCCCTAGTATAACTAGCATAATTACCTAACATTTGATGGTGTAAATATTCTAGGTTACAAAATTAAGAACAAAATAAATAATCTGAAGTTGAACAGCTAGTTAGACATAGAAACTGAACCAGAACTCCGGGTGTGGATTCTCATTCAGTCCCCTTGCTGCACGTTGATTATTCTCTGTCACCCACAGGACATGAGGCCCCAACACCACAGAAGCTTCTTCACTTCAACTGACGCACACTGGAACATGGTCTAAATCCCCACTGGGGTCCAACACTACCTTAGGAAGTAGGAAAGGGAACAGAACTCTCTTCCCAGTGCTAAAAAACTGAAAACTCCTTAAGATTAGCTCAGTTCTGGAAGGAACACAATAACAAGAATGCCAAAGAAAGACCCTCAGCAACCTTCACCTTAAAAGCTACATTCCTGGACAATCCACAGCATCCTCAGGGCCTCACATATCCACAGGCAGCCCTGTGGATCTGAAGGTAAGTGGCCACACGGGGGCTCCACACACAGAAAGTCACAATAATCTAAACTACAACGCTGTGCCCTTCTGACCACACCATGTGTATCAGAGATGGGGATCAAGCCAAAGATTGCAATGACAGGCCAAACACTCAAGAGCAGTGACTGAGACAAAGGCCGCTGGCCAAATGTATAATTCTCCCCCGGTGAGTGAGAAGCCAGACCAGTAGATGTACTTTCATAGAACAGGAAACCAGGAAGCAGACACCTATATCAGCAGCGACTGCTGATTGCTAAGAATAAAAGAGGACTGGGGTTACTAGCTTCCAAAACTAGTGGTTCAAAAGGAGTTCTTTAAAGCCTGTTTCATGGAAAGCACCAAGATCTAGAGTTACTGCTGAAATCATGAGTCTGAGGTTTCACTCTCCAAGCATTGACTCTCCTATCTCAAAAGCAGCGGAGCCTGGCTCTGTCCTACAATCAGAAGGATATTTTTAACAACCCAGTCCTAAAATGTATCTGAAGGGTAAGACAACAGACTAAAAGCAAACTGTTAAGGGCACTTTGCAACAACCTAGTTGTTCTTCTTTCTCCTTTGGGAGCGTGTATTTATTCAACAAATATTTATGTATCATTTACATACAGGTAGTGTCCTTCCTCATAAACTTTCACTTTCGTAAAGAGTAAAGTCATAAAGGGAGCGGATAAATGTAAGAAGATCAGGCACAAGTGTTATAAAGAAGCATTTAGAAAAAGGTACTGGACCAATGAGTGACGAGGAGTGTGGGGAGAAAAGGTGAGAAGAATGTCCTCATAACAGCAACGGCAAACGAGTAGAGCTTTCAGTGACCCTAACATCCTGCTTTCTGAGAGGGGGAGCTGGCCTGGCTTCAGGCCTGAAGGAAAGGCCATGGTGGGGGGTGCTCATGGTCCAACTGAACTGTCAACACAGAGTTGCTGAATCTGGAACAGGCTTGAAATAATTAAGAGACACAAAAAAGGTCAGACATATTTCAAGAAATCAAAGGATCAAATTTAAAATGGGTAATATTCAGTCTGGAGGATCTTGCCCATTTTATTACTCCACTGCTACATTAATTCTGCTAAATTATTTGAAACACACTAAACAGGTACAGTTCTCATTAACTGGTCACTCAGCCTTCACAGTGTATCCCAGCTACTGTCTACACACCATCCCTTTCCACACCCAAGGGATGTGGGACTCCATGACTTCCTGACTCCATGAAGCTCAAACATCATTTCTTCTTGCTGTAGTCTGAATGTTCCCCTCTCCCAGTCAGATGGCACTAGGAGGTGGCCCCCTTGGAAAGCAACTAGGTTAGAAGGGGTGCAACCTGAGTGAATGGGATTGATGCTCTGACAGACCCTAGAGCACCCTCATCCTATCTACCACATGATGACCCAGAGAACACCAGCCTATGAACCAGAAAATGGGAGAAACTCACCTGACCTGCACCTGCTGACACCTTAACTTTGGATTTCTCAGCCTCTGGAACTATTAGAAACAAGTTTCCGTTCTTTATAAGCTGCCTAGTTTATGGAATTCTGCTGTAGCCACCCAAAGAAAATCACACATCTATCACATCCTGTAAGTGCCTTAGATGAACACTTTTATAAACACATGAACTTTTTCCTTTTAAACCACCTATTACTCCAAAATTATTCTTTCAGCTCATATAAAACACATGTACCAGAACACAGGTACCTGTCTATACACACTTTTGGTGCAAAGTTTATAGATTCCTGATTGTGACAACTTGTTGACAAAGACTGTATTATTTCAATTAATTTTTTAGAATAAGGAAGAAGAGCCACTGGCCTTCTCTCCTTAAAGGCCACCCTTCCAAATCCAAGCACCCACATACACATACTTGATTGTATGTCCAAAATTTCTCTCCAAACAAGCCCTATCTTCTCAGCTCTGCTTCTACCTCCTAGCTCAAGCACCATCGAACTGGCCTTCTCTAATCTGCTCCTCTAGTGCTTGACCATTCTGCACACAGAAGCCTGGAGTTTTACAAAACATAAGGTAATAGTCTCTTATTTTAAGATGCTCCCCCACTGTGCTTGAAATTAAACCTGAGCTCCTGGCCATCGGCTACAAGACTATAATTTCTAGCCCCTGGTAATTCTCTAGGTCTTTTTGGCTTTTACACTGACTCTTCCTACAGCTGCTATGAACCCTGAGCAAGTCTATCTAACCAGTCAGTCTATACTATAAGCCTGTAGTTTATATAGTCATCTGTTTGTCTCTTTGTTTTTCATATTTGTCTTCCTAAGTTTGTGTGACAAATATTTTTAATAATTAAATTGTTTTAACAAAATAATTAGTTTGGATTGATACTACTGGAATGAAACACTTTAGCTTTAACTTGATTTTAGATAGTTTGCAATTATTTGGTTTATACTTACCAAAATAATTGAATTTTTTCATATTACTAAAATTTTGCCTGAAATAAATTTTTTTACTATGCAAAAATGCTGGTATTTCTTAAAAGTACTTACTGACTCTCTTAATAATATATTCATCCTGAATTTGTTGAGCAGTGACTTGTATTATGCACAATGAAGTTAAGAGAAAACCAGCTTTTCTTATGTACTCAGCTGGTTTTTTTCCTCTATTTTTCTTTTTTCTTTTGACATACTCCTCCCTCTGATACACCTGCTTCAATAGAGGAGAGCATATTCAGATGTGTTCCCAAAAGATTCAGACTTACTCAGACAGTTTATTGATTTGTAAGCTAAAATGAAGAGTATGTGCAATTGGTATTCTTGGCTGGCAAAGTTTCAGAGAAAGCAAATAACCCTGGCCCATCACTTTGATGTGCTGACTTCCTTAACAGGCGAGGGACCCTCGAGGTCAGAGGTCAGCTATCAAATATCTCTGTATGATAATGCAGATAAATAAACCATCTCTTTACCCTTCTCCTGAACAATCTCCTAAAATAAACTTCTGACACGACATAGGAGAAACAGAAGAGCACAGGCTGTGCTTTGTAAAATGGCACCGTGCTGAAAATAATAAGTTAGAAGGGCTTCCAAAACTTTTATGAGTCCACTTTGAATTCTGAGGACCCGAAACTACCACAGTAGGGTTATATCATTATTTTTCTCCTTAACCTTTTTATAAAGTGGAAAATAAGAATCTAAGAAAATTAAAACAATCTGTGTATAATATTATGGATTCACACGTGAGCACAGTATAAAATTTATCAGTTTAAAACAAAGTCAATGTGTAACTAGTAGTAAAAACCAGCTATGCTGTAGAGGAGGAGACTGTCTACTTATCTGCATTTTAATGTAGGAAAGTTTTCCTTTAAATTCCCTTTCACTGAGGCCAAAGATCACTGACCAGTGTATTACTTAAGCATCTACTGTCTGAAATGCAATTAAAAACTGGCCCCTTCTCAGGAGTATTCCTTTTAATACTATCTATAATGAGTGTGAAAGATAATAGAAATCACGCTGATTTTTTTATTTTTTGGAAGAACACTGTTCTGACAATGGAAATGCTGTATGTCAGTATGAAATATTGCCAATATTAAAAGGATTCTTAGGCTAATTTAATAAATGTCTTCATTACATGTGAAACCACTGAAATCCAGTTGTATACAGTTAGATAAAAATGTAAGTTATGTTCTTTACAACAACACTGTCATCCAGTAAGTGCAGAATCCTGGGTGGAAAAAGCTAAGGATGGGTTATGGAAGGTCACTTAGGATTCCTTTCAGATTTTAGTAGCTGGAGAATAAATCACTCCTTTTCCAAAGGAAAATGGTAAAGAATCATATTCAAACTTTCCAGAATAATAGCATTATAAGTAACAATAAATCCTCAGGACTATGTTGGGAAGTTGAGATATTTTCTGTATATCCTTGAGATTAGTATACTGAGCATATATATTCCACATCTTTCCTATAAATTGATTGGAGTCACTCAAATTTTAAGATACTGTATGTGCTTATAAGTCTTTGCCACTTAAAAATTTTCAATTTAATATATTTGAAATGTGAGTAGAATAATGATTTAAAGAATAGTTTTGGTATTTCTTTGTCCCTCAAGACCTCAGTTTTTCCCCTCTCATCAATTTAAAAACTATTAATTCTTCCCTGACTTCTTTTTTTTCTTTCTTTACCTTCCTTATGATTTGTCTAATCATCTCTCCAAATTTTAAGCTTCCCATATTTTTCTTATCCAAACAGCTTCTTTCATCATCTGTAAAGATCAGAATTATGTTATCCTCTCAACTCGTTCAAATGTAACCTAAGGTACTTAAATGGTTACACATATGCTTCTAATCATCTAAAAATAATAATAAAGTGGCGCCTACATTTTAAAGGTATAATGAAAGTACACAAGTACCAATTATTAAAATATAAACTGTGGACTCCAAAGAAAATTGCATGTGTTGAAATAATAAACTGTGCCAAGAAGTTGTGAATCATCTGGAAAGCAGTTGTAGTGGAGACGGCAGGGCAGGGCCATGCACAGAAAGGACACATAGAAATAGAACTTTTCAGCTCTGCCATTTTGATTAAAATATCAGTGACATTCGCTACAGAGCTCACCTGCAATTATAGTTTACAAAAGCACCTGGATTTAACACAGAATATACTCAAATGGCACGTCATTCTAAAACCAAAATACTAATTTTCACTAACTTCATTCACTTTGAAAAATTGCTAAACTCAACAGTGACCTTTTCTGAGTAATTTTGTTGACATTTTTCTTGCTCTTAGTTAAGACAAACTCTTCTGGACAACAAACAAAACTCCTCTGCATTTGCTAATTTAATTCTTTTCCAGTGTTCACGCCTCATGAAAGTGTGACTTATAATACACTGGGTGAAATCAGAGTTGATTCCTGTGGCCTATTTTTGAACTATGAAAAGGCAAGTTTTTATAATTTAACTGAGTCGTACCAGATATAAATGAAGCTACAGCAGGAAGGCTCAAGTAAGCATCAGTTATAACATTTGTTCTTAAAAGCACTTTGGTTTAAGGATGAAGAAATATAAAGCGGTTTAACTGTATAACTAATGGGAAAGTAAATACAATTTTCTAAAAAACCAGAGTATTAACTTGACCAAATGAAAGTGTGCACCACTTCTCAAATTCTAAGCAGTCTATAGGATACTTCCTCAAACACATGAACCCATAAGCTCTTTCTCTTGTGCACCAGATATACCAATCTCCCCCCATACTGTCAAATTGTATAAAGACTGGAAAGGGCGATTTTGCATAAAACTGACATAAGTTTGAAATCAATTTGAAAGTTACTTTCCTTGAACACCTTGTTTCAGAGTCCACAGATGTTTAAAATACTCATCTACAAGTTTCATCATTCCCTTGACTTGCTCCTGGCCGTGTGATCTGATCATGAAACACGAGGTATGTGAGATGCACTGATGACTCAGAAACTATACCTAGGAAAGGACCGAGAGAGCAGCTGGGGCTCACACTGAGATAAAGCTGGGATGTGACAGGCAAGTTGCTATGGAAGAAATGAGCACAGACACCAAGACCAGGAAAATCAGAAACTTCAAAGAAACTAGATTCAAAGTAAGGACAAGGTAGAGTACAGACCAGCCAGACACAGAGAAGGGTAGCACATTTTAAAGGGCATGAATCTCTTTTAGGGCGGGTTCATCCAGACCAGTGGTGGCGAATCTGGGGCATGAAAGCCCTGGTGAGCTGTTTCTAACACTGAAAG
>PVIR01032187.1:0-18853 GCA_004026965.1 Petromus typicus
TCTCTTTATAGAAAAATATTTACAACTTTCTAAAGGATTCAAATGATTGAAATCATAAAGGCCACCTTATCAAATGATGATCACTTTTCTAGCTCTTCATTTAAATGCTTCTCCAAAGGTGTAAACGTTATTGACAACTGTTTCACACTCTTCCACAGTGGATGTGTTATTGTACACATTATCCTCCTAATTATGTTTTCTGTCTCCCATGGTAGCTACACCATCTTTCTCCATCTTGGATTCTACTCTCCTCTATTTGTTCAGGGGAATGTGTTTTCCTGTGTATATAATTTTGTGGGTCTAAGTCACTTTTCTGGTTGTTGGCACACCATACTCTCCCAGAGTACTTAGAAGAGAACTTTATTTTGCATCATGGTCCAGTAATCTGTCCTTGCACAGTCAGCTAGCTCCAAGGCAGGAAGGCACAGCAGAAGAGTCTTGCAGAGAAATAGCTATTCAATTCATGGGGTCCAAGAGGCCACACAGTTAAGGAACTGGGCCAGAAAGGGAAATAAATGCTTCCAGTGCCCTAATGAGTCACCTCTTTATACCTGAACCCACCTCCTAGAAAATCAGCTGTGAGACCCTGTGATCTAAATACCTTCCAAAAACCTACTTTTGAGTGTGTGAGGCTTTCAGAGACACCTATATATAAACCCTATCAATTTGGATGCCTTGTCCCCAACTTGCTCTGTGTCAATACTCATTTATATAGTTTATGTTATATACAAGTAAAACAACAGAACCATTGCTGTTTCTTCCCTGGTCACCATTTTCTTTGATTTTTGCTCTTTCTTTTTTATCTGTACAGGTCTTACCACAATGATTCTTATAAAATGCAACAAAATTTATCTGCTATTTGTTTCAGAGTCACCTGAAAACTAGACTCTCATTTCCACTGCTAAATCCTGGTACCAATACCTCCTTAGGCTCCACGTTTATTTGATATTATCTTTTTCTTTTAGATTTTCCTTTGGACCACTAAAAGAAATGAAAAATGAGCATACTGTTTGCATCATATTACAAAAATAACTGATTATATAACATATAAAGGAACTAAAAATGAAAACTTTCTATTACATTTCTTTAATTTTTTTCTGTTTTATAACATTGTGGAGATGCAATATAGGGACTCAATAAGTGATTATAAATTTATGATTTTTTCAATTTTAAAGACAAAATGTATTTAATATAGCACAATAGGGTAAATACATTTAGAGTCAGACAGGCAAGTATCATAGTTTTCATATTAGTAACTACTAAGAGTAGATTGAAGGTATTTATTTGAAATGCAATGCACAGCAAACACTCAAATATGGTAGACGCTATTGTTATTACTCTTAGTCAGGCATGGGGCATAATGCCAATCCATGAGCTACCAGACTGAGTTTAGGTCCTAGAATTTTCCACTTTTCTTCTCCTCTTTTTCATGTGCTAGCTGGGGTTTCTCAGAACCACCTGTGCATTCTAGAAGCTTATTTTTAGGACATGTTTTTAACTTCTTGGAACATTTTCTAAGTAACGAATTATTTGCACATCTTAGTAGACAGAACAGAATGAGAACAACAGTGCATCAGAAAAGGATGCAGACTCCAATGTATGAAGACAGTCAGAGGAAATTGTCCACAAGACCCAGTAATTGTTAAAACTTTCCACAGTATCATGTTTCAGCGTGATTTTCAAGTGCAAAACAGACCCCCAAATAAAGAAAGAAAAGAAAATCTGGAAAATAAAATGTGTCAGTCCAGTCACTACTACTACAACTGGTGAAACAATGACCCAAAGGAAACCGTCCTCTTCACATAGTCATTACGACAAGTTTAGTCACAGTGATGGGAGACTAACTAATACAATTGTAGTGAACTGATTGTGACTGTGTTATGAGGTTGATGAGGACACATGCTGTTTTATGTTTCATGCATTAAAATACTGCTTGCAGATCTTCTAGATATTTAAGCATTTCAAGCAACTGCTTATTTTTTTTAGCTACAAGAAATATCCATTAGGTAAAGGAAACCATTTATTTGTATTACTGCTCAATTTTAAGTACATTTGATATATTCTTATAATATTTTTTGTAGCCATCGTGTAGGAATGATCTCCATTTTATACTCATATTTAATCAGTGTTTAATATTATGCCATCATAAAATATTAGCTATTCATATAAAATGTAACTAATAGATGCTCAGATTGAGAAAGATTACAAATTAAACTTCCATTTTTGCCTCTTATGAATTTTATTACACCCATCATGACTCCTTTGTCAACATTATACATTCAAATCAAACTCATTGACAAACACAAGACTTCATGCACATTTAATATAAGTTTATGAAAGTCAAAATTTTTCTGCAACATGGAGATGGTATTATGCACAGTTACTTATTTGGAACACAGAACCTAAAACACCAAACTAATTTGCTGCTATTTCTTTATCAAAATATCTGATTATTGACAAGATCAGTATGACTATCACTAGTTATGGTCAAGCACTGATAATTTCATAAGTGATAAGGACTCTCTGTTTGCTATATAATAACCATAAGAGTGAGAACACACAAATGGAAGTATCTGGAGAGATCTGAATCTTGTTTTCTCCAGTGCCTGTGGGGCTCAGGGCATTCGCTCTCCATCTGGTAGCCTTTCTTCTCCATGACTTCCAGTCCTTGTAAAAACAAAGCTGACACACAAGTTAAAAATAAACAGTTTATATGACTCTTAATGAAGATTAAAATTTTTTTAAGGCTGTTTAAAATATAGAATGTTACCAAGTACTTGCTAGGATGTTTAGGCAAAAGTTGCAAGTATTTGCATATATATGCATGTTGAGGGTAGGATTTTGTGCAATATCGATAACGCAAATATAGGTATGAATGTTATTATATTAAACTATACACATAATTTATTATATATTAAATAAATATTATACATATAAAACTTATTCACTCAGTTTAATGTATGGAGCAAAAATTTTATGTCCCACATAGAGTTTCACATGGTGATCAGTTTCTGAGGGAATAAGTGACCACTTGGAGAGTTTGTGGGGTTTTTTGTTTGTTTGTTTTACTTTTTACTTTTTTAAAGAAAAATTATTGAATGGTTTAAAAGTCCCTGAACAAACATGGGTGGCATCATGAATTCAACCAGAGAGATGTCTAATCCTGTACAGAGATATCTGCTGAGATACAGCTGGGAATAATTTGGTTTCTAGCGATGGAGGGCATTGCTGTGGCCAGTTTCTTTCCCACTGTCTTTCCCATCATGATTGGATCTTCTTGTGTATAGCTGCTCTGAGCCCAGCCTGATCTATGGTTGACTGTCTGGCTTCTGTAAACAACTTTGTGGAAGAGGAAAACTTTTGTGAGGTTGTTCGTACTGTGAATTCAGCCAGGGAAGCTCATTCCCTTCACATTGTTCTATACTTTCCTCTCACTGTACTGAAATGAAAAACTGATAACAGACATGTGGTAGTTTACTTATTCTTCCTCTACATGTAGATATATAATACTTCTAGGAATTTTAATATTTGCTTTTTTAAATTGTTTGAGTTTTTTAAAAACTAACTAATTTTTTACATATGAATATATTTTTATATTACCTTAGAAATTTAGTTTTCATCCTAAACCTTGTTTTGAAGTACGAATTGCACTCTATTGATTTTGTCCTATATCTTATATGTGTTGAGTGCAGATGAACATCACACACAGGAAGAACAATGTTGGTTGCTGCCTGCAAGACTATGATCAGTTTGAAAAGATTTAAACCAAGATGCTTAGGCTCTAAACTTTCAAAATAGAGAAACAAAAGTAACGAATAATACAAGATTTAACAACTGTGTTTTGATTTCTACATGCTATCATCTTGAAAAAATAATATATTTTGCTTTGACTTTTAATTCATATTCATTTTAACCATAAATGAAAATGTTTAAACTTGTTTTTAGTATTTGTCATCATTTAATTAATATTTCATTCTGGAAAGAAAATGTAATCCCTGGAAAAGATAATCCAATGTTAAAATCCATATCACAATATCAATAGATGGTTTTTGAACATGTACTCCCAAAAGGAAATAGAGACCTCCACTCACTCTCCCTATAGAGTACACTCAGGTGTTATTGAGGTCAGTTGTAGAAAAACAATTTTCATGGCATATCCTTAAAAAGAAAATTAGACAGAATTTGTTAAATACTCACTCAGAGAATAGAGTAGTGATCCTTAAGAGAGATGTGCTATTATCTGGGGTCAGGGTTTTTTGTTGGCTCAGGGTTGTCCTGAGATGGTTGGTCATATTTATGTAACCCTACCATCTACTCACTGGGCTAGATTAGAATGTAAATCATTTGCTTGTGTGTGAAATTTAGAAATATCCTGCCCTCTTAATAATGCTTCTTCTTTGATGATAGCCGTCCATAACAGGAAGAACAATCTCTCTTTGAAAAGTGCCAGCTTCAACTTTCATGAATTTTGTATCTTTAAATCCTTATATGTTTGAGTGAATTACTTGGAAGGGAAAAATATATTGTAATTTAGGATAATTATTGGCTCTTGTATCTGCAGTTTTTCTTAAAAGTGCAATATCAAATCACTATTTTGTCTGTGTTCTTTATGTTTATCTTCATTTCTTTCAACTTAGCTCAATATCAATTCAAACCAGCCTAGAAAGACTTGGTAATACAGAATTGGATGCACAAGAAATTGTTGTGAAGGTGGAAAGCAAAAGATCTGGGGAAGATGTAACTTCTACACAAGGAGATTGAGAATTAGTGGAAGACTGGGTGGAAAGAATGTCCACACAGAAGAGACATAATGTTTTCCTGCCTGGCTAACCATGAGACTTGGAGTAAAATCATCTCATTAAATAATCACATTGGCTAAGGTGGAGAAGGCTTATTACTAACCTCCTTTCCCTGTTCAATGATTGTAACTCATGCAGAATAGTGGGAATAAAAATCCCAGATCAACATATGCGTAGATGTGGCAGCTTGGCCCTGGTCCATCAGCCATGCTCTGCAGTGGTGCTTTCTTTTATGGAAGGACATTCATGGAATGTACATAAGTAGTTCACACCAGCAGCTCTCTACATTCTTTCTTTGGGACTTTGACCAAATCTAATAATGTTCCATAAATATGCTTAAAGCCACATAGTTAAAAATATTTTACTCCTACTTCTAGAAAAACCTGCCTTTAACTACAGGGATAATATGGCCCTAAATCCAGACATAGATTTTACTTTTCTTAATGAAATGGAAACAAATTGGCACACTTAGCATTTTTAAAAATATTTAATGTTTCCTCTGTGTGTGTGTGTGTGTGTGTGTGTGTTTTGAGACAGGGTCTCACAAGTCTCACGGATCTCACTTATAGCTCAGTCTGGCCCTGAGCTCACTATGCAGCCCAGCTTACTACATAGCTCACAGCAATCCTCTTGCCTCTGCTTTCTGAGTGCTGAGACTACAGGTGTGATAGTATTTTGAATGAATTCTTTGGAAGGGAAAAAGAGATTGTAATCTTCGGTAAGTATTGAATCCTGAATTTGTAGTTTTTCTTACAAGTAAGAAAACACTTTTTCTTAAAAGTAATTAAGAGGCATTGTGGCATGTGGTTCTGATTACTGGTGGGTGTGAGTCTCCATGCCCAGCATTGTTATATGTGGTTACCTGGGATCAAACACGGGCCCCAGCACTGGCAAGGCAGGTGCTTCAACCACTGAGCCAAATCACTGGCACAAAAATATTTCCATTCTTGACTCGAATAACTGAATTCCTAGAAAATATGCGGAAATTTTGGTTAAAATGATTTCTGAATCACATCATTACCATCTAGTAGTGATAATCCAAAGTACATTTAAGCACTAATTTATTTTACTTAATTGAGCTTTATATCTTCTCATATAAATAATACATTATACCCTGTGGTGAGCATACCTCAAATCTCATTATTTTTTTCTTATGTATGTCAAAGTTCCTTTCATATTGAGGTCGTTTTCCTTGACCTTGTTACTTAATTGTGACTTGGTTATTTCCCAGGTAACCTTAGGGTCTCTAGATGTCTCCAGTGAAGCTGGAAATGTTAGTCCAGTGAAGTACCAAGAATCAGGCAGCAGCAGGCACTGTTGACCAGTAGTGCACTCTTGTATTTTATTACAAAAGGATGCAGCAAAGGGCTGGGGATTTAGCTCCGTGGTTCTAGTGACTGTTTTGCAAGTGCAAGGACCTGGGTTCTACCCTCGGTAATCACATGCAACAATGCTGTGCATGGAGACTTACACCTATTAGTAATCAGAACCACATACAACAGTGCTGAGCATGGTAACTCATGCCTATAATCCCAGCACTCGGGAGACAAAGGTAGGAGGACTGCTATGAATTCAAGGCTGGACTCAGGTCCAGCCTGAACTACAAAGCAAGACCTCATCTCAAAAAAAAAAAAAAAAAAAAAAAAAAAAAAAAAAAATGGATGTAGCAAAATGCCTTATGTTGAAGCAGCAAAAAATAAATCAAGTTTGTCCAACAGAATGGATGACACACTCAGGAGTTTAGGAGGCAAAGTGCTTATTGCCAGCTAAGACTTACCTGGAATTGCTTCCCAGAAGGCAAACCCCAGAAAAAGTACCAGAGGCCCCATTTGACCCAGCCATCTCTCTGCTAGGTATATACACAAAAGATTTGAAAATTTCATATCACAGCGACATACGTGTATCCGTGTTTATAGCAGCTCAGTTTGTGATTGCTAAATTTTGGAAACAACCCAAATGTTCATCAACTGGAGACTGGATAAAGAAAATGTGATTGTTGGGCCGGGGATTTAGCTCAGTGGTTCCGGCGCCTGTCTTGCAAGCACAAGGACCTGGGTTCGATTCCTGGTAACCACATGCAATACTGGGCATGAAGACTCACGCCCAGCAGCAACCATTACCACATGCCACAGTGCCGGGCGTGGTGACTCACGCCTGTCATCCCAGCACTCGAGAGGCAGAGGCAGGTGGATTGCTGTGATGTGAGTCTGAGGCTGAGCTCAGGGCCAACATGAACCACAGAAGCGAGACCCTGTCTCAAAAAAAGCCTTAAAAAAATGTGATTCTTTTTATAGAATGGAGTACTATTCTGCCATTAAAATTATAAGATTGAGTCATTCATACTCAAATAGATGTTCCTTGAGGACATCCTTATAAGGAAAATGAATCGGTCACAGAAGTGTAATTGTATATTTTCTCTGGTATTAGAAAATGAATATGTAAATAAGTTGTAGTATGTATAGTTGATAACATGAAATGGAAAATATTTAAAAGGAAAGACGGTATAGGGCTAATTAACGAGGGGGAAAGAATGTGACAGTAATAAAAAGGAAAGATTGTGTATCTAGGAGTTGGGGGATTGCAGGGCAGGGGTGAAGGGGAAATATGAGAATCAAGTCATGTCATATCCTGGTACAAAGTCTCAATGTTGAATGTGATGATGATGTGTTTTCATAATGTGCCAATAAAGATTTGAATTTAAAAATAAAAAATGAGAAGAGAAGAACTGGCTCTGCAGAGTAATCTTAGGCTCAGTAAAACAGGAAAAAGCAAGGCAAAAGAACACCGTGGAGATGTAGCAATCACAAACTGAGTTGCTATAAACATGGATGCACATATGTCACTGTAATATGATTCTTTCAATTCTTTTGTGTATATAACTAGCAGAGTCATGCTTTGTGATTGCTATAACTTGGAAACAACCTAAATGTCCATCAACTGGAGATTGGATTAAAAAGCTGTGGTTCTTCTACACAATGGAGTATTACTCTGCCATAAAACATGATAAATTTAAATCAATTATACTTAAATGGACATACCTTGATGATATCCTCATAAGTGAAATAAATAGGTCACAGATAGGTAAATATTGCATCTTTTCTCTGGTATGAGAAAATATAGACGTAAATGAGTTCTACAATTGTGTGAAATAGAAAATACTCAGTGAAATAGGGTGAAGGGGAAAATAATAAGGTTATAACAAAAAAGAAAGGAAACAAAGTTTATTTATATAGGGGGGGTAGGGTAGGTAGGGCTATGGAAAAAAATAAGAATTAAGTTGTGTCTTATACTGGTACAAATTCTCATTGTGAAGTGCAATCGTGATTTGTATATGTAATGTACCAATAAAGATTTCAATTCAAAAAAAAAAAAAAAAGAACATCGTGGAGAAAGCAAGGCAAGATATGATAAGGAAAGGCACCTTAACAAACCCGTCTTGGTATCTGTGTTCTTTTACGTTATCTAGATCTTGAAGATACCCTGAGAACTTCCTTCCACATACAGTTTCCAAGAGGTGGAGCTATGGTTTTTCACCTCGGATGATGTCATTCAGTCCATGCTATTGAAAAGCTGCTCGAGTTCTTTAGAGAAATCCACATGCAGGAAAAAAAAGAGCCCGTAACAAATAAAAGGAAACTAAGGGGCCATGCTTCACTCGGAAAACAGAACAGATGGCCATAGAGGAAATTTCAGATAAGATGTGCAATGTCCTCGGTTTTTAGAATTCCAGTATTCTGTATATACACTTGCACTGACCCTCCTGGGAAGTCTTGATTCCTAGTTTTCCAGTTCGGATTCCTTAGAATCTTGCTCTCACTCCCAAACCACATCAAAATGTAACTCTTCTGCAGGCCAGCTGCTGAAGTCATTCGTAATCTCCTCCGATCCGCACCAACAGGAAGAAATTTAGCTTTTTCTGACATAAAGCCTCTGTCTGTATAGTCTTTCTTGTGCTGTTTGTAATAGGTACTATGTGCTCACTTTGGCAGCATATATACTAAAATTGTTATAGGAACTATTCTGCACATGTGATCCGGTTTTGTAATTAACGAGTCATGCCTGTTTCCCCAGAAGCTTTGCTATGCCCTAATCTCTTATATCATTAGCAGTTATGGTTTCTAAACTAAAACCTCATTATTCAGATTTAGTTGCCATGATGGTACTTTGCATTCAGTAAGGGGACTCAGGGTAACAGTTTGGATACTCAGTCTTTAAAAGATTCATTGATCAGGTGGGTATTTAGCTCAGTGGTTCTGGCACCTACCTGGCAAGCACAAGGGTGGGGGTTCGATCCCTAGTAACCACATACAATAATGTTAGCCATGGTGACTCATGCCCATCAGCAATCAGTACCACATACCAGAGTGCTGGTCCTGGTGGCTCCCAGACTCAGGAGGCAGAGGCAGGAGGAGGATTGCTGTGAGTGAGAGGGTAAAGTACAGGGCCAGCCCAAACTACGAAGAGAGACCATGTCTAAAAAAAAAAAGATTCACCATCACTACTCTGTATCATGTGGAGATTAAGACATTGAAGAGAATGGGATGGATATAACACATTCTAATACATAATCAGGGACCAATGCAGGGATGGGGAATACGCAAAAGTCCTGGTCCCTTATTACTTTTCATTAAAAGGATAACTTGTGTTCTTTTAGGACAGTCTTGGACTTAAAAATGATTTCTGCTATAAACCATGACTCTTCACTTGAAACTACAGATACTGAGTATATAATTCAGAGCAGAGCACAGTTTGACCATTTGTTATCTTTTATTACTTTAAAATTTAGGTCAAATTTTTTCTCAGTTCTACACATATGTATGTTATTTAACAAGTATCTGTCTAAAGTTAATACAACTAGATTGACTAGCCCTGAATTCACATAATTTCATACCCTTCAAGATAGAAGATGTCAGTATAAGGAATATTTCAATCACATTCAATTCTGTGACCGTCTGAATCCTTGGAGCCATCCCTGGATGAGATCAGTGGAGAAAGATAATTTTTTTTTTCTGCAGAGGAAATCACTCCTCAGCCATAAATATTCCAGAACTGACACCAGAACTGGGTAATGACCAGTGGGACCCTGACCCACCAGTCAGTCGCTAAAAGCTGGCCTCCTGTCTTTGTGTATGGGTAATTCTCAGCCCCTGTAGCCAGGTGCATTCTGGTCCAACTACCTAAGCTGGTTAAAGATGTAGAATCAGAATTGTGACTGTAATTGCAGATGAAGAATCCCTAGATTTATGATAATGATGCAACAGTCAAGGACAAATAGTAACTTGGAATTATACTCTCCTTAGCACCAGGAAATCCATAGATCCACCAGTTTCTCCGATGAGTGACCAAAGCATCCAGAAACTTACCCCAAATGCCTTCGTTCTTTCCATATAGCCTTGCTATGTGACCTGCTTCCCTAGTGGACTAATATTAGCTAATGAGCTATACTTGTAATCTTATAGGCTGATGGCAGTTTGACTCATGTTGTACCCACACCGTGACTTTGCCGTATAAATTACCCCTGATGAAAGACATTGATGACACTCACTTTTGGTCCGTTTTGGTGTCTCAGGAGCTTTCTTTCAAAAAAATCTTTCCTACTCTTCACATCTGCTGTTCCTTAAAATTCACTCTTTGATATTGGGGACATGAAGTCAGCATATCTGGCATCTAGCATATTGGAAACTATACTTTCTCATATATATTCTCTCTACCCTTCCAATCAGGGCTACTACTTTCATCTCTATTACTACTTTCATCTCTATTAAAGCAAAGACCCACACTAGCCTGAAACAGGTGCTTCCTGATCCCAGATCATTACTAGTTACCAAAGCTTATTAATGCTGTCTTCACACTGAGTGAACATCAGACAAGTTCTTTCTGACTCTGGCCCCAAAACTTTCTTTCTAGATAAGTTACTGTAGAAAAATGTGTCACTATATTTTTTTTTATTTTTACCTTTATGATATGAAATTTTATATCATACAAAATCAAAAAAATTCCCATTTTGCAACTTTTAGGTTTTAAGACTCATCTCTTTGAAATGCTATATTAAGAAATTCATTAAGAATATTGCATAAATGTGATATTAATAAATTCATTACATTCCATATAATGTTTAGTGTAATGTAATTCCCTTTCTCTGTGGAAAGGTACAGGCTAACTTTTATCCACTCTCAGGAGCAAAAACAGATAATCTGTGTCCCTTTCCTTGATATCCTAGCTTTTTAGAACTTTCAAGTCTTTTGTTTTGACTTAGTTAAGTATGACTAGTTCTGACTCAGAATTTTCTCTCCTCTGCAATAAAAATCAGTCATCAACATGCTGTTCTTGTATGTTTTGGCTTTTATAAAAAAACTGTATTTAAGACATTCCACACAGTGTTTTGACGCTATATATAAACAGTGAAATAGTTAGTAGAGCCAAAGTGATTGACTGTGTGAACTATCATCTTATCTATTTATCCAAATTGTTTTTGATTCAAGATTATATCACAAACACATAATAATCAAAACAGTGTGATACTGAGATCAGGTAGATGAAATAGTGAAAATAAAAATGAGACAAGGAAATTATGCTTTTAAAATTGTTCTTTTAAGAAACATTGAAACTTTAAGACAACAAAGTTACTCAAACTTTTTTTTTCCTGCTAGGAAACTCAATCCAACCTGATACAATAAACATGTAAATTGGGCTGTAGGCCATTGTTACTCAACTATGAAATGCTCCTACCATTTTTGAAGACACTTGCAAGACCACACAAATATACCCAGATGCCAGCCAGTGTAGTCTCTCTTGAGCTTCTATACTCTATTCTCCCTTAATGTGTGCTTTTGAAATTGTGCATAAAATCTTTTTGTTTTGTGTCTTCATGAGAGAATTCAGTGACCCTACAGTCCTCCTTGTGGCAAGAGTAAGTTCAGGTTTTCATTTCTCCTTGGATGATCTTCCTTGGAACTCAACAAGTATCAATTTGGGCATTAAAAAAACTGACATCTAGATCCATGGAACAAAGTGGAGAGCCAAGAAATAATTACAGACACTTATAATCAACTAACCATAGAAAAGCTTATGAAGAGGAAACTATGGAGAAATCATACTTACTTCAACTATGTGGCAGGAAAGTTTATTTATAACTGCAAAAAATAAAATCAGATCCTTATTAGGTAACACACATGAAAAAAGCAACTTGAAGTGTTTATAAAATTCTAAGGAAAAAAACTTTACATGTTTAACTTTGTTACAGAATTTTGGAAAAATATAGAACTCTTCACTAATTTGGGTGTCATTCTTGTGAATAGGCTATGCCAATATTCTCTCTATTGTTCCAAATTTAGTGCATGTCCTACCAAAGCAATCACTGTCAAGGGAAAGTTTTGTTTTATACTACTTTTGTTTTCTTACCCAGTCAAAGTTTTCTAGTATGTACGTTCAACAAAACCTTTGGTTAATGTCAAGACTATTCTAATATACTTTAATACCTGGCATGGACTAGAATTATACTGTGTATAAAGGGCACGGCTCATCTCACAGACCTTCCTGTATAGTTTATAATTTATTTATCATGATGGAGTGCTTCTACTTAATGATTGTCACAAACTTTTAAAAAATCTTTATATTTTTTTAGAATAATAACATTTAATCTGGAAGTTTATTTTATTCTTCTCTGAATTCACCATTTTTTCCCTATTGATAGTTTTTTTTTATTTAAACTTTTTTTTTTCCATGTAATGTTTAGAAATCTGAGAAGCAGGAAAGTTATTTGGGAGAGACTTTTAATGTTTCCTTCGATGGTACAAAAAGAAGCTCTGAAAATGTGCAGAATGAAAAAGACACAACTAAATGAAGGACTGAAAGGGAGATTTGGAACAAAAGTTTAAGGATGGTGCAAATGAGCCTAGTACACAGGACTAGAAGAGCATGTCTGTTGTTAAAGGGCATGAGCACATTTCTTACAGGTATCAGAATAGACAACATGGATATAGTGTAAAAGGAGACTGAAGTTCATGCAGTAGAATTTTAGAACACTGAAAATGGGGCTAAAATAACAAATAAGGAATAGGTTAATTTACTCTATTGGAGGACAAAACAACATTAGATGAGTATTTTCTCTGTGCTACCTTGAATATTTGTGAGTTTTATTTTCTTTGTATATTATGCAAGGAAATAATATAATCTCTTCCAAAGCTTGCGAAAGTCGGCTGTTCATATCACAGAGAGAACATGAAGAAAGCTCAGGAATTATCCAAAATGAGCCAATTACTGTTCCTAAATCTTTTGGGTGTTCCCCAGAGAATTTCTTTGGCAGGAGCCCTCCTTACTGTTTTTATTTAATAGATAACAGTTCTGACAACTGTAAATTGACAAGCAAGCAGGCAGCATGTTTCAGGCTTGTGTTTTTGTGGGGTCTATTAAATCACTTCTAGTCTTATGGTTATTGCAGATTTATTTGTGCAAAGAGATTGTTTGTGAATGGAAGCCTGAGCTTTGTGTACATGCAAATTACCCTGTTCCCAGGTGCCGGTATTAACTGAGCATGCAAACTTAATTACTTACAATGTTAGAAACTTCAGACGAGGAACTCGGTGGGTTGAAGCAGCATTTAATTTACTGCAAAGTATAAAAATACTCCACCTGTGCTTTTTTCTGTTATATGTAATGGCTGAGAATTTTTAATTGGCAAGATTCAGTTTTAAGATGTTAGTGTTGTCCTTCAATGTGTAAGTACACAATTGATATGACATCATGTCATAACAATGGGCTTGTGTTTTGAATTTTTACATTAGAATTATTGCAAGATTTGAAGTGCAATGGGATTTTAATAAACAAATATGATAATGCAATTGAAGTGGACTGAATCTTACACACTATAATTCATTCCTAGTCTTTCTTCTTACTTATTTTTAAGTTAATATTATTAGTACTGAGAAATGGAGTCCAGATAACAAATAACATAGTCCTATAGATTTCAAACTAAAAATTTATTGTGACTATTCAATGCAGTTTTCCTACATTGCTAGCATAGTCATTTTTTTCAAATATTGGGTTAAATTAAAGATAAAAAGAGAATAATGATTATATTACATCTACTTATCTATCATATTATTTGTACTTAGCAATAGAAGCAAATGACTAATGATAAAATTGTTCATATTACATCAATATAACATTTGTATATTTGTGGTAAATCAGAGCAGAGAATATTATATGTCTTCTTCTTTCCTAGAGAATGAACTACAGAACAGTTTTTCAGTTGTTTATCTATAAATGTAGAAACTCTATTCATTACTACCCAGCTGTGTTTGCTTAGCCAAGTGATAATAATAGATTACATAGGAATGAAAAACAATGGCAGTTGTTTGGCCAAGAAAGTGGTAAACTCAGAAAGAACACATTGGAATTCAATTTGAAATTTTTAGCTTCAATTAAAATGGCTAAAACGTAGCACAGAAAATGGGTCGTGCTGGGATGAAGTATTCTAAACTGCTGCAGCTCAAAAGTGCATCAGCACTCTGACAAAATTTAAGAAACAACTATTGACACCAATAGCCCTTTGGACACAAGGCACTCCTTCAATTCTTTTGTTTATTTTTAGATGAATGTTTATCAGGCCCTTCGTTTTTTCCAACAGTGTGTTAGACCTTGAATATCTGTAAAGCTTTTAACTGGCATAATGACCTCTGGCAAAGACCATGTTGTATCTCCATATTGTTAAAACAACCTGGTCTCATTCTAGATCACTTAAATATAATATTTTTTTTCAGAAAACTGCATAATTCAGAACTACACATTTCCCAGCATGATCCAGACAGTTTTTCACCTATTCCTCCCAGGTTACTGCAATTAGACTTTGAAATCACCAGATTCCTAAGCAGTCTTCAAATAAGCAACAAGCAAACCCACATTGATATGTACATAGAAAAATTTGATATTTCAAGTAGAGATTAATAGTATTAGCACAAAGGAGAACCTACTAGCTGTTTTATACAGATTGTTATAAATTTTATCATTTAAGTAAAAAATATGAAGAAATTAAGAACATTAACTGGCAAATCTAAATAGGAGTCAGTGGCATGAACCCATTGATATATCCTTGCTTTGAATAACCTCTGCCTGAAAATACTAGGATACATTTGCCATCATATCTTTATGAGTCATTGCTAAGAATCCTTCTGTCCATTTTAGTACTGACTTGCTCTGTCTGTTCTTGCTCTCTACGGTGCTCACATGTAATCTTCCCATTGCACCACAATAATCTAACACAAATGTTTGTCTAAGACTTGTGTGGCTTGACATACACAGAAGCCACTAGAAGGCAAGTTTGGAAAGGACCCTACCTTTGAATATATGTTTTGAGGTCCTTGCAGGTTTGTTTTATTTTGTTGCTGCATTTAATATACAGTGACAATTGCCTTGAGCTTTTCATTTCTAATGCTGCTACTACTAGCCTTGGGTCCAGGCAGAAGATGGTCTGGCCTTTTGCAGAAGTATCTCCTACAGAGGTAATTCAATCTCAGATAAACACAGAAAAATAACATGCACATGTAAGTCACAAATGTCCCAATAAATCAGGTTTGGGAGGCACTTTAACAAATCCTTTTTCTTTCATAGTTTTGTTTTTGGTGTTTTCTTTTTCTTCAAAGAATACATGAGTCTCTTGTGAGGAATTATGCAAAACGCAAAATTTGATCATTCATTTATTATTTTGAGTACTTACCATGTGCACTGCACAAAGTTAGTCAGAAAGTTATGAAAACTATACCAAAAATTAGTTTGTGAAACAAATCTGACAAGAAAATAAATCATACATATGCTGACATTATTTCAAGTACTATATTGTTTAATAATAGTAGAATTAGATTTTATAATAAAGTTAGATTTTGAACAAAATAGATCAAAGTACTTTCTTAATGAAAACAATACCAGCAAAATCAGAATCACAATTTTTAAAAATCCTTTATACTTTATAAAGGTACAAAATATAGAGCCCAAATAAAGTATCAGTGGTAACTACTGGGGCTTCCACTTCTCTATGAACCACTGTCACTCACCTAAGCTAAATGACCTCACTGACTGTCTAGAACTATGTCGAAAAACAATGAGAACTAGTGGAGCCACCTGGAAACAATGGTTTAGGCTTAATTAGAATGCAGAGACACTGGTAACCAAGTGAAAGGACACAACAAAACCGGAAATCTTGGGCTTGATCCCTCCCACCTCAGGGATATGGAAGGAAGGCTGGGCAAAGGAATTTTCATCGTAGGTTGCAGTGTACCGTAATGGAAGACAAAGAGCCTCAACAGACTGGAGATCAAACACCACTAAAGCAATGTGGCTAAGACCATGACATGTATGTGAATGAGTCAAGTACAATACACACACATATATGAATAATATAAAGTGACAGATCATAGATAACTGTGCACAAACACTCACTTAGGTTAGCACATTAATGCCACACCATGGTGTAGTAGCTTTTAGCCTCCATCAGTTTTTAGCTTTGAGTTAAATTGTCTCCTTTGACTATTTTTGCTGCAAATACATGGCTGAGCACAGAAATCCAGTCACAAGCTATGAATACATAGGGACCTGGACACAATTCTCTTTTCTGCACTGTGTTGGAGCAAATCTATTTTCTTGTGCTAATTAGAGTTGTCCACTATGGCAAGCAATTACTCCTTTCAGTGTCTGCAACCCTAGGGCACAGGAAGCTCAAAGTATATGTGTGATCGTGTCTGGTTCAAGGCAGTATTACCTCTGTCACCCAGTATAAGCACCGACATTTTCTGTCTAACAACTGAAGTCTTTCATCCAGCATAACCAACATCCATGAGGAGAGAAAGCACAATGTCATGAGGTGTCCCTGGAGGTATGAATGAGTAAGGTCGGTCCTGTCATCCTTCCCTACTTTCATTTTCACATATGGGACATATCACTGTGTTATCAGCTACCAGTTCAGAATATAAAGTGCACCATGGAGAGCAACCTTCCTAACTTAACAAGACAATGTCCTTCAATTGGCACTCTGAGCTGACTTTTAACTGTCATTATGTCTTGCTATCAGGCTCGGCTCTGCTGAGTAACAGGGGTACATGTAAGGCTAATGACACACAGAACTAAACTCACCTCATGCCTCTTTTAGCATGAAATGAGGGCATAGCTATAAAGCAATAGTGCTTCAGATATTATGTTGACAGCTCAACAACCACAATAGGCAAGGACAACACATAGCCCAAGTAGAGGGCAGTTCCACTGAAGATAAATTGGTATTTTCTACAGAGAAGAAAGACTTATGTAAACTGCAAGGCATCGTGGTGTGTGTTGTGAACCATGACTCTCATCCGCAGCATCTTGGAGCACAAGGAACAGAGGAGATAGCTTTGTTTTCTTCTTTTAAAAAATGAGATGGCCTTGTGCTCCTTCTCTATCGCTTTTATTTAAGCCACCTTGGACCAAAGCTTATTCCTACATTCTAAACCTTTAAACTGCAAATAGCAGGTGTCATATTTCAAATGTTTAAATTTTCTTCAAAATACTGGAAGCTGCATCTTCAATATCTTCACATTCTGGATCCCAAGAGATTCAGCAGATTTTTTCAATCAACTAGGTTATTAATTTATAGTGCAGATTAAATTTTCTCTTCTACTTAAATTGAAATTATGTTTAAATTTTTCTCAGATCCCATTTTAGGATTACCGATGATATTTTAGTTTTAAAAATCCCAAGGTGTAATTAAATTATTTTTAAGATAACAAAAGGAGTTCATTAACTGATGCAAATGTAGAGTCCCAGGAATGCCTAACTTCAGTCATGATTGGGTGGCACTACTCTCTCCAGTTAGGCTAGCAAGATATCATCACTCTGTCTGTGTCCCAGTTCCTTTCATATGACACCAAGCATAGCTGCCAGTGATCTGCTAGAGGTTTTGTAAATCTGTTAGGCACTGAGAAAGGAGAGAAACGAAGAGGGTAGTGGGGAAGAGCGTTCTAGTAAAAGATCCAGAGATCATTCAGGGCCCTGGCTTGAGTCAGGAGCCATTTCAGAAAAAAAAAAATGCTATTACAAGTTGATTGATATACTAACATTTGTGTGGATGGGACCACATGCTCAATACTAAACACATAATGACTCTTAATAAGCAGCTGAGCAGACAAAATATATAATGACTACAAGAGTTCAAGGGTAAAGAATGTAGTGAAGAATGGTCCAAGCAGCTGGGCTTGAATATGTAATTTTCTTGTTTAAAAGGGGAGCACTTGGATGCCAAGAAGAAAGAGCTGGTAAGAGAGACGTGGAGGGAGAATAGATAAGCAAAATCTACTAGATAACGTTAGAAATTTGATCTATAGCCTAAGAACAATGAGAGTTAATTCAAAACATTTTCATGTAATAAGATAAATATATTCAAATTTCCATGTTGGAAAATAACTACTCTGTCAGAGAAATCAAGCAAAAATGTGTTGCAGACACTTTTATTTGGTGACTCCTTCAGGATAACAAGGGATTGAGCCATTGAGTTATCCTGCAGTACATATTCAGCTTCTAAACTTACTATAATTTGTGTGGGCTCTGGAATACTTTCCTAAATTCCTAGTTACACCCTTCCCAGATCAGTATTTTTACTTTCTCTGCCTCTTTGTCTCAAGCACCCAGCCAAGTGTTCTCCAAGCTTGTCTGGGCATTGAAGATGCCTTCATTGAATGCTCTGTGGCAAAGATTTTCTTGTCTCCTTCGCACAACAAGGAACTGGGAAATACTGAGAGAACAGGGAAAAACGCAGGGATGGTCACCTCTGGCTTACTATAATCATAACTTCACAGTCCCCGGACTGCGTGGCATAGGGACTCAACATGAGATAAGTGGAGATGGGAAGAACTGAAGGAAATATAAGTAACCAGGGAAATTATTTAATATAGTTAAAGTCTAGTGAAAAAGGTGGCTAAATTTAACTGTTAGACACTTTCTGTCTTACTGAATAACAGTCCCTCTCTTTCCTTCCTCCTTAACACTTTCTGCTGTCTCTGTTTTCTCTATGGCACCTTGGCATGCAGGTCCAT
>PVIR01032188.1:0-19061 GCA_004026965.1 Petromus typicus
TATATATAACATAGATTATATATGTTATTTATAACATTATAAAATGCTTTTGCTTTCTTTCCCATTGTTTATTTTCTATATATTTTGATAAGTGTTTTATTAATCTGTCATTAAATATAGATCAAGCAGCAATTTTAAATAATTACTTGTAAGTATTATACAAGATTTTAAGGGTCAAGGATTTAGCTCAGTGGATCCAGCATCTGCTTGGCAAGAGCAAGGTCCTGAATTTGATCCCCAGTAACTACATATTACAGTTCTGCACATGGCGACTCATGCCTGTAATTCCAACATGCAGGAGGCTGAAGCAGGAGGATTGCTGTGAGTTCAAGGTTAGCCTGGGCCTCATAGTGAGTTCAGGGCCAGCCTGAACTACAAAGCGAGATCCTGGCTTTAAAAAAAAAAAAAAAAAAAAAACCTTTCTAAGAAGCCAACCACTCCACTTTCTCTGCCTATTAAAAAATAAAAAGCCTAGGGCAGGACAAATTTCTATCTCCAGGTTTCTTTGCCTTTGTATCCTAGTTGGAGTTCAGAGCTCTTGTTTTTGTGTGACACTAAAAACAAAGCTGTTGTCAACTTTGCATTTTTCCTCTAGAAAATGATTAAAACCTCTCAAATAACTTGAGCAGAGAAAAGAGAACCTCTGAGAAATCTACCACCTGAAAAAAAAAAAAAAAGGTGGAGGATATATCATAGATTACCGACTAGAAAGCTTGACTGGTCTGGTGCTATACTCGGAAAACTTCACAGTTTTCCTACCGGTCACTCTGTATTTCAAACTTGTACTCAGAATTGTATATATTTATACTAGAATCTGATAATAGACCCCATGTAATGGATTATTTCATTGTTATCAATTCATAAATATTCATATTTCAAGACACTGTCCTCATATTTGCCAAAATTTCTACTTTTCACTCTGCATTTAACAACCACGTCAGATTCAGGCCAGACTTTCAATTTGTCTTCACATCTGTCTACAGATGGTTGCTTTCATCTCCTTCACTTGTAGCTCTAACTCTTAGCCTGAATTTCACCATACTTACACTTTAAAAGTTCCCTTTTTCTGATGGATGATTAAAATCCAACATGAAGCTCTAATTTAGAGTTATCTTTCACATATCTAACAATTTTCCTCATGTGGAAGGAGCATGTGCTGAGCTGCAGAGCTCTGAGACGAGACCTGGCCACCTGTGGACACACAGGAAAAGCACAGAGCCACTCTGCAGAAAGAGGTCCGAGGATGGACAGCACAGGCTGGTGACCGTGCAGTCTCAGTAGCAACTGGCATAGTGTGAAATTCACACTATTTTCAGTAGTAAAATATTTTGAGGGGCCGGGGAGTTAGCTCAGTGGTTCCGGCGCCTGTCTTGCAAGCACAAGGACCCGGGTTCGATTCCCCGGTAACCACATAACAATACTGGGTGTGGAGACCCACCCAGCAGCAACCAGTACCACATACCACAGAGCTGGGCGTGGTGGCTCACGCCTGTAATCCCAGCACTCGGGAGGCAGAGGCAGGAGGATTGTGATGTGAGTTGAGCTCAGGACCAGCCTGAACCACAAAGCGAGACCCTGTCTCAAAAAAAAACCAAAAAAAAAAAAAATCTAAAAAAAATATATATATATTTTGAGAGAGGCAGTAGCACTCTGTCTACTTGTCACCCTCTGCAAAAGACAAAAGCAAGGGGACGATAAGGAAGGTTGAATAGGACCCGTGGCTCTGTCAGCACTAAGAAAACACCATATGAACAGAAGGTGATCTCTGTAGGGATCACTGAAGTCTCCATGGTGAAGTGTCTGGAAGAATCTCGAGGATACTCTGCAACTTTTGAAAAGCTCATGTAGATGACAGAGCTTCTCTCTGTCCCTCTCTGAACTGGAGATTGAACCAGGGCCCTCACACCAAGGATTTTTAAAAATATTTTATTTTCAGCCAGTTTTCTTAAATCACTGAAACCTTTGACCCTCCCTCCTGGCCCTTCTGAAACATTAGGATTGCAGGCACCTAAGTATTTAAATTAAAAACTAGCTGCATAGATTCTTAACAATCCATACAAAATGTTACATGTCTGTGAGACACTGCCAGACATTCTAACTGTCGTGGCCACACTTCCCTCCCAACTGCCCAGAGGGGTTGGAGCTCATTTTAAACTCAGGCCTAAATGACTGAGAAGCATATCATTAGGCATTGTACGTGTTTTCTTAACTTACAGCATATGTATTGAGACAAGGAAAGAATTCTAAAATAATGGAAAATACAATACACTAATTGAATTTCAGCAAACCAAAGAAAACATAACTAACATAAAAGCTAATCATATTAATATGTAAGTGCAGAAATCAGGATCTACTTTCATTGTTAGAATTAATAATAATGTTATATAAAACCTTTATATTAAATAAAACGCTCTCAAATTACCTGCACATGCTCGACTCAAATAAGCATTACTTTATTTTTCTTTTCTATAATGTTTGGAGGAAAAATTAACAGAATTCTTTAGAGGACAGATATGAGAGATTTTAATTTCTCCTTCTGAAAAATATACATGAATTGTGAAAGGATTGGCAAAAACAAATAAATGAAAAGTAAAACACATTAGTATGGCTTTGTAATTAAATCCCTTTCTAAAAATAATCAAACTGCTTTCATCTGAAATTCTGATGTTCAGACTTAACAGATTTTTATTTTTATGAAATGAGCTGAATTCTTAAGTGTCAAGGTATGACTATTTATTTTTGTATTTTCTTCTAATAATATTAATCTTTTGTCCTTTATAACCATTTAATTCTTGTTGGGAGAATCTTTCCAAAATCTATACTCTTAAGTATTACTTGAAAAAATGCTGTTAACTCAAGCTCTAATTTTAATTTTTTTCAATTGCAACTAAATTATCTAAAACCAATTATCCCAATATTTGACTTTAAGAAAAACCATGGTTTTATATATGTATATAAGAAATAATTTCTTTAGTATAATATTGCAAACCTTAACCAGTGACATTTATGCTGTTCAAAGCCATTATACATATGAAAGCAAGAGGCCACTCCTTGCTTGGGGTTCTAGGTGCCCACGTAGGTCAGGGAGTCATTGTAAAATCAAAGTAATCACAGCCTGAATAGTCCAGTTGTATGGATCAAAAATAGACTGTAATGACCCCAGGTACAGAGTTAAGCAACAATCGGAGGTTTAGATTGGGCTCAGTGGTACCGGTGCACCCTCAAGGGCCTGGGTTCAACTCTCAGCGTGACACAGACAAGCATTTAAAGCCATCACAAGGGTGTGTAGACAATTTTATCTATCTCTCCCTGCTTTTTGTTTGTTTTTTGAATGAAAGTCACATTTAGTCATTCTGCTACCAAGGAAGAACCAGTTCCTTTGAAACAATGTGCGTCTACAGGGTACCCTTTCTCTAGCTTACAACATAATATTCTGGGTATCTGAAAGGGGAAGGAATAACATTGATGAGCTAGTTAATTGTAATTTCATGAAGCTCAATTCAGTGAAAATGCCATTTTCTAAAGCTGATACTGTTTTCTAGCTGGTTCCTCTGTGATCTGTTCTCGCCTTCATTCCGTGGGCCTTAATCTGGCTGGAGGTTGATGTGTCCTTGAACCTGCACAACAGAGTCAAAATATTGAATCAAAGGGCCTGGTCTGTACAGTGTCTGGGAACAGAGTCCATGTTAATCTCAAAACTTTAAACATATTATGGAAATATTCTAACATATTGTCAAAGTATGCTAAGACATTACTGAAGTAATGTCATTAATTTTCATAATTTATTTATGAATTAGGTAGTGAATTTATCATTCTGTTCATTTTTTACAGATAACATTCAGATACACAGCCAAGAAGTTTATCTGACCTGTGATCCTATTCTAAGTTCTAATGTGCTTTTTCAAAACTGTCACCTCCTCCAGAGAAAGTTGTCCCTTGGCCTAGCACAATGTACATTATATGTAACACTGACTTACAGTAGAACCTATACTTCCCAACAGTGGCTGGTATATGTTGTCCCCAAAGGGAGATCTGTATGTATAAACCTCTACTTAAGTAATGACCTAAATTACAACCTCTGTAGCTATCATGAACTATAGAGAGTCTTTGAGTTACCCAGGGAACTTGCCTTGTTGTAAGAAGAATTGAACAAAACCAAGTAACCTGTTCCATGTGACATAATTTGATATAGTTTATGAAAAACTTACTTTGCTAAAATTATCATTTTATTTAAACATTTGAGCTCATTTCTAACAATTCATCTTTCCTTGTGAAAATGATTTGGGGTTGATTGTAGTGCTTCTCCTTGAAACCCAAGTATTAAGAGACCTAAAGACCTCAAAATTCAGGCAAATGAGAGGAAAGTACTTCTGCTACAAACCAACTAAATACTCACTACTGGAGATGAGTCTATTTTACACCTTTCCCAAGATTGTGAATTATGCTCCTGCAGAGTAATAACAATGGTTAAAGAAAGCAATTGTGCTCAGCGGTAAATGTCAGTTTTATGATGAGTGCTGCATAAAATAGAATTTTAATTTGAAGCTGGTCCTATTGTATAATTTATTTGGAGAAACACTGAGAGTATTTCTTTGATAGCTGAAGTTGTTAGCACTTCATACACAATATTTTTCTCTAAATTTGCTTCTTTGGGGATGCAGATTTGCAGAAATTAATTAGACTGGTAGAAAGACAACTCAAATTGAAATGAATGATTCTGAATGTGTAAGATGCATCTGAAAGGTTTACTAAAACAAAAGTTGTTGATTAAAGTTTTTCCTCTGGGGGGAACCTGAAAATTTACATTACCCACAAGTTCCCAACCAGCCCACTGTGGAGTCTCTGACATAGAAGACACATGTAATCATTAGTTTCAAAAAGCATAAGTTAGGGAAAATATAAAGGAAAATTCTTAGAACAGAGCATAGGTAACCTAGCAAAATTTAGGGCTCTCAAGTAAAATGAGAGCTCCTCAGCTGAACTTTAGTTTCAGACAAACAACAACTAAATTAATAGTGTCAGCATTTCCCAAATAATGCATAGGAAGTAGTCATACAAAGTAAAAATGACTACACTAGTTGTTTCCATAATCACTAACTTGGTTGTTTCCATAATGTAGTAATTATTACATTCACCTAACAAAGTAATAATCACTGTTTACCTGAAATTCAAGTTTAACTAGATTTGTTGCATGTTTGTTTGCCAGTTGAATTGAACAGTTCTAAATTAAATGATAGTATAAGCAATTTTCTCTTTGCTTGTAAAAGATGTAGGCCTCAAAGTCACCAAGACCACATGCTGAATTTCTCCACTGCTTTTCTGTATATCTTAGTTGTGTTTTTACCTTTCTCTAAAACCTAACAGTAAAAACTAGCCTTAGGTAGGCGTAGGTCTTTTTATTTTCATTCTCCTAAGAGCTGTGGAGGTGGTGAAGTTGGGTACCTATCAGATGAGCTGCTGCTCTCAGGCACTCTCGGGTGCCAGGGGTTCATACTGGCTAATGCTGCAGGTCGTATCTCAACATCTGTGATGTTGGGCATTTCTTCATATGCTTCTTGGCTGCTTTTACGTCTTCCTTTAAAAAGCATCTGTTCATTTCAGATGCCCACTTTTGAACTGGATCTTTAAACTGGAGAACTGATTTTTTAAGCTTTTTATATACTCTGAATAGTAGCCCTTTGTCTGAGAAATAGCGGATAAAAAATTTCCACATGTTGTTGATTGTCTTTTAGCTCTGCCTGTGGTTTCTTTTGCTACACAGAAGCTTTTCAATAAGGTGAGATCCCATTTGTTACTTCCTTCTACCAGTTCTCATCTTATAGAGGTTTTGTTCATAAAGTCTTCCCCTAAGCTGATATCGCTAAAAACTCTACCTAAGTTGTTTTTCGTCATGTTTAATGTTTCTGTTCTAATGTTTAGGTCTCTAACCTACTATGGTTTTAGTTTAGTACGCGGTGAAAGTATTTAGCTGTAGTCTCTGGCAGCCTGAAGCCCCGTTTTTCTGGCACCCTGGCAGGGGAGCTGGAGGGGGCTTGTATGAACTTTCTGGATGAATCGTGTATGATTTGGGTTGGAAAGAAAAGATGGAGATACAAGGTAAGGAGGAGCTGCTAGGTTTCTTAGAGACACAAAGTCGTGCAGGTCAGGCCTTTTAGAAAGAGCTGGAATTCTGATAAGGTGAGAAGCTGGGTTTAAAGAAAAGCCTAAGGCAGTGGTAGCCATGGGAATTTCTACGAAAAGCACATAGAGGCAGAGAAGGAAAGGTACAGGAAATATGAAATCTGGGATACAGACCTGAGTCCCTGATGGTTGTGGGAAGAGGAAAAGGTAGATGAGCATGTCCAGTGGCTGAGAGTCCGTAGCTCTACAACATCTGCTGCATGATGGTCAGCCTGTGATGTCAGGCTGTTTGACAGGATTGGATGTGGATCGAACTCTGCTGCACATCTTCTGCATTCTACTTTATAGAGGCTGGAAGGTTGGGTGAGGACTGGACGGGCTAAGGAAGGGGCTCTCTGTAGGGCCTCTTTGAAGGACTGAAAAGATGAAGGAAAGTCTTGTGATCTAAGGGATCGGGGGATCTCACTTTATAAGTTTGTAGAAGGATTTTGTGAGGAAAGCAAAGCCAGAAACTCAGAGATAGAGGTATCCTATTAGGTCAAGAAAAGAAAGGAGCGGTTGCTTGATAGTGGGATCTGGGAG
This sequence comes from Petromus typicus, assembly GCA_004026965.1. Taxonomy (NCBI): domain Eukaryota; kingdom Metazoa; phylum Chordata; class Mammalia; order Rodentia; family Petromuridae; genus Petromus; species Petromus typicus. The sequence continues at coordinate 6,703 of PVIR01032188.1, forward strand.
ATCAACTGGATGCAGTCTTGGGATAGGGGTTGGGTATGTTCATAGAGAATGATGTGCAGATGGCTGACAGACAGGGAAGATATTTGGGCTTGAGAGGGAGAGACATAATACCCCTGATGTGTAATAATAAGAGGCTGACTCGTGAGGGGCTGTAGTGGAGGTCATGTACATACTGTATGAAATAGGAGGAAGAGGGGTAAAAGGAAAGCAAAGCACAGATAAAGGCCTGGACAAAGTGATGGGGGCTATCCCAGAAGCCCTGCGGCAGGATGCTCTAGGATAATTGTTGGGCCTGATGAATGTCAGGGTCTGGGCAGGTGAAGACAAAGAAATGCTGAGGAAGGGTGCAAGAGGATGGTGAAAAAAAAATCTTTTTAAAAAAATCTTTATTGGTACATTACATATATGCATCATGATTGCACTCCATAATGGGGATCTGTACCAGTATAAGACACAACTTAATTCTCATTTTTTCCCATAGCCCTACCCACCCTACCACCCCTCCTATATACCTAAAATTTGTTTCCTTACTTTTTTGTTACAATCTCATCATTTTTCCCCCTTCACCCTATTTTACATCGAGCATTTTCTATTGTAAAAAAAGCATCTTTTAGACCTAAGACAGAGGAATGAGTGGTAGGGGAAGGGATGGGGAACAAAAGTGTGTAGGGGTTAGGCATTATGGGATGTGTGGGGAGGACAGTCTGATTGATAGCATGGGAATCTTGTACCTGTCGGTAAAATATATCTTTTCATACCAGGAGGTTGAGGGTGTTATAAGGGGAGTTAATAGGGATTAAGAAACTGTGTCACAGTAGGTGAGAGAAGATGGGTGGTAAGCCCTGGCAGGCCAGGTTAGGAGAATACTGTCCTTGGGCAGAGTAGAGATGGTATGACTTGAAAGAGATAGTAAGTGTTTGTTAGGATGAAACTTAGGGATTGGGTGTGACTATCTCAGACAACTGTGGGGCTGAAGTTAGGTGTGGGTGATTGTGTGTTGTTGTCTTTGTGGTTGGTTGTGTGTTGGTGTCTTGACTCAGACTGAGAGAGTGAGGCATGAAGGCAGGACACAGACTCCAGGACGATTTCAGAGAATCATTTCTGCTTTTGTTGAGCAGGAGCATAGCTTATATACTATATAGCTTCTATAGTTGGGGGCAGGCATAGGAAAAAGCCTTATGAGTAACCCATCTGTTGGCTGAGGCTTGAGTCAGGACATGTCACAGCTTTTCTCAAGGGAGGAAAAATTTCCTACTGGGTGTGACCCTTGCCAAGCTGGGGCAAGGGTTGACCAGGCTACATCACCTTCTTGAGCATGACAGAAAGGAACAAAAAATAGCTGAATAGTCAACAGTTAACTTATATGACTATCTGAATTTTGATTCTCTAAGCTAGCACTTTTCAGGATTAATGTAGGGGCAAAAATTAGATAATGTTTATAAGGTGTGTGATGCATAATAAGATTACAAAAAATAGTAGCTATTATTGTTCATTTTTGAGAGACAGAGAGCTAAATGGATAAAAGCCGCCATGTTTTAGTCTGGCAGCATAGATTAGAATCATGTCTTTCCAGCTTATCAGCTCCATGACCTTGGGAATTTGATAAATCCTTCTAATCTTTAGCATCCTCATCCATAAAAGGACAGATAAAAATCCACTGAACATCTTATTAACTCATTTTAAGCATCAATTAAATAATATCTTTTGAAGTGTTACAGTGTCTATAAAGTTGAAAACATTTACTGATAGCTATGATTGACAATGGTTTAGGTCTAGAAAGAATGGATGTCTTAATTACTTTTCTCATTGCTGAGAAAAAATACCTGGTACCCAAAGTTAGATAAGGAAAGATTTATTTCACCTCCTACTTTGTCCACAGTCAGTAGGTTTCAAGGCAGAGTGGTAAGGCAGAGGGCATCGAAGAAGGAAATAGTCCATGGCAAAGCAAATAGGCGGCAGCAAGGCAGCAGCAGCAGAAGCAGCAGCCTGCCTTCTTTTGTCCATTATACTAAACCCAGGCTATAAGCCTATTAGTCAGTGCCGCCCATATGTAGGGTGGGGGTTTTTGTTGGGATGAAGAACTCTCACGTTTCAGGTGGATAGACAGAGAATGTGTTCAACACTGCAGAATGGCTGGTAATGGATGAACACACTAGCTCACTTAAGAGGAAAGTGTTTTTCTGAGTCTCTTGCCTGATATAAAGAAAAGATTTTCACACTGGACCTTTTAAGAGATACTCAGATGCTGTTGGGACAGTGGCGCTTCATTTCACAAACTTAATTTATTCCATGATTTTGAAAAAGCCATAATTATGTTTGTGTGGGAAAGACGATCATGGTCAGGTTTGTGACCAATGTAGAGTTTGCAAAGAAAAAGAAAACTGTGCAAATAAAGTTATTTTCAAACAAAACGTGTGTGACGTCAGGTATTGCTGTGTTTTGCCAGTGAGATTATATGAGTTCTAGGGTAGTAATGGTGAACATATGGCAGGAGTGCAGCAGCTGGATGTTCGTTACTTAAAACTCTACAAGCTTTGCCATCACTGTTCTAGAGTTTCTTTTTCTTGCATAAGGAGGTCCCTGCATGTACAATCAGTACCGGGTGGCTGAATGTACTGATCTACATCCCCTGAAGCCAACTGACAAAGGTGGGTTCCACCATCAACCCATGTTCTCTGGACTCACATAACATCAGATATTTTTTTCCTGGACAGGGTCTTGCTTTGTAGTTCAGGTGGGCCCTGAGCTCAGCCTTGAACTCACTGCAATCCTCCTGCCTCTGCCTCCCAAGTGCTGGGACTACAGGCGTGAGCCACCACACCTAGCATTGTGGTATGTGGTTCTGACTGCTGGTGGGCATGCGTCTCCATGCCCAATATTGTTGTATGTGGTCACTGGGAACCAAAACCAAGACCTTGTGCTTGTAAGACAGGCATTGGAGCTGCTGAGCTGAATACCCAGCCCATAACATCAGATTTGGACCTGGTCCTGGTACTTTCTGCTCATGACCTTGGGCAAGTTACCGAAGCCTGCAGTCATTGGCTTTCTATCTGGTAGTGAGCTGCTACAGGTTGAAGTCCCATATTCAAAATGCTTACCATCAGTTATAGTCAGGTGATATCAGATTCTGCTGCAAAATGAATAGAAAAACATTATAGATTTTAATGCTGTTTGAATTTCAGTACTATAAGAAAGAACTGTGAAGCTGGGACATTAAATACCAGTTTTGTAGTATCTGGATATGCATTAAATAAAGTAGCCCAGGTCATATTTATAATATGGAAGACACAGACTCTCAGTAGAGATCATCAAAAACCCCGGGGCCACTCAAAGCCACAGAAATAAGTGTGGCTTATCTTCCTGTGCTGAATCATCAGGCAACTTGCTTTCTGTCTCTTCTTTTCAGGACATGTTACTGTTCTGACATTGAATTCTTTTTACTCTGTTTAACTCACCTAGTTCTTCTTTACAAGTACCTCCATATATTCTCTCCGCATCTTTGCCCCTCCTTCCCTGTTATGGTTATCTGTTAACAGCTCAGTCTTGACCAAATACGGTTCTCTACTCATTTTGTGCTTTCACACACATGCCTGAATATTGCTGAAGAATACAATAAAATCATTATGATTTGCCACGTTGAAAATGTGACTTTGAATTCAGCTAACCCCAAAGAGGTATCTTACTCTGGTGCTACCATTCCTTCTGTTTTCTGTCACTCGCTTCTCTTCTTCCATCTCTTCCAGTACCTATGCTTCTACACTCATCCCCTGTATCAGACTGTAACCTTGCTTCCTGTTTCATTGGGAAAACAGCAACACTCAGAAGGAGGATTTCAGAATCTCTAGCCGTAATATCTACCTGATTATTTGCATCTATACTTAAATTTTCCACCTTCTTGGTTTCAAAGAAATATACTATTACTGAGTTTAGTTCTTGAACTTTTTACACCTAGGCTATCTTCCTAAACTATCACAAGTGACTTCTCAGTGTTTCCACTTGCATAATGATAGGAACTTTAAACTCAAGCTGTATAAAACTTAGCAGCTCCCTCCCCTCCTTAGAGACACCTGCTTCTCCCTTAGTACCCCGCATCATAGAAAGTAACATCCTCATTTGTGTAGTTGCTCAAATTAAAAACCTTATATAATCTTCAGCTTCTCTCTCTCAATGCATTAGCAAATCTTGTCAATTACCTTCTAAGAGTAATCAGACAACAACTACTTACTACCGATGCAAATGCACCACTCCACTGCACAATGACACATCAATGCGTTAACCACCAAGCTGCTCTACACAACTCCTTCCTCACCTTCTGCTATGTGATCCTTTATGACAGCCACTAGAGGTGCTCTGGAACTTCTAAAATAATGGTCTCTTCTCTTCAAAACTCCTACAAGGTCTGTACAGTTCTCTGAGCTCTGCAACTACTATTCTCCCTCATACTCGCTACTCCAGACACACATATTTCTTGGTTATTCCCTCAACTTCAGTCACAGTCCCACCCTGTCTTTGCAAGTGCTTTTCTCACTCACTGGAACAATATTCTTTGGGTATCCTAGGGACAACAAATAATGGCAGTACTTGCAGAACCGCCTCTGTCCTGTCTGAGCTTTCTTTTCCACTTCACTCATTATCATCCAGGTGTTTTACCACCTGTTTTACCTATTTGTTTGTTTATTGTGTGTCTTTCCCCATGAGAATACATCCTCCCTCAAAGGTGACATGTAGGCACTTTGCACATCGTCATTTCACATTGTCTGCCTTTAAGAATTTATTGAATGAATGACTAAGTATTTAATAGGAATGTGATATTTTAAAAATGCCTTCCCTTTGGGTAGTACTGGGTGGCTCTCTCTCCTCCCCAAGCCTGGCAGCGGTAAGCTTTCACTTGTTGTCAGCAGGAGTGAATTCTTCACTTGGTGGGAGCAAGGAGGTTCCATGTATAGCACTCAGTCATAAAGTATGTCCCAGGATCATTTCCTCCATCCTTTGTAAGACATAACTAAGAATAAACCTGAGCAGAATAGATGGGAACATCAATATACTGTATTTACAAATTAGAATCATACATTTAATTAGGGGCAATTAATCGTACCTGACTTGGAGCCAAAGAACTCTTACATTGTGTACAGTTTTTACCACTGTACCACAGTTGTTCTGAGCCACAAAAGAAATAAAAATGAGTTGAAAAAGGAAGCAGACAAACTGAAAGGCAGTAACAATTATGTCAGAAAATCTTAGGAAACGAGGGCCAGGGATTTAGCTCAGTGGTTCCGGCGCCCGTCTTGCAAGTGCAAGGGCCGGGGTTCAATCCCGGGTAACCACGTATCTATACTGGGTGTGGAGACTCACGCCCAGCAGCAACCAGTACCACATACCGCAGTGCCGGGCGTGGTGGCTCACGCCTGTAATCCCAGCACTCGGGAGGCAGAGGCGGGAGGATTGCTGTGATGTGAGTTGGAAGCTGAGCTCAGGACCAGCCTGAACCACAAAGTGAGACCCTGTCTCAAAAAAAAAAAAAAAAAAAAAAAAAAAAAAAAAAAAAAAAAAAAAAAAAAAAAAAAAAAAAAAAAAAAAAAAAAAAAAAAAAAAAAAAAAAAAAAAAAAAAAAAAAAAAAACACTTAGGTAATGAGAAAACGGAAGGGCTCTTTCAATTCATTTTTCACTGGGAAAACAATTCCAAAGAGTATTTAAAACAAAAGCACCAAGACAAAGTCAAAATAATTTGTTTAGAGTTTAAAATATGAATTACTAAGAAAGGCTAAAATTAAATCGACCAGACTTCATTTTGTTTTTAAAACAAATCTTTAAAGTTTTATTTTTAAAATAATTGCTTGAGATAAAATACATGTCATACAATTTGCCCATTTGAGTGTGATTAAATGTCCCTATTAGTCTTACTAAGCTTCCTACTTCTGATTCACTTCTGGGACAGTATGCATTTGCAAAAATTTCTTCCAGTGTGTGTGATTTTCTAGTGTATATTTAGCTGCTCATAGTAGTCTCATTATGTTATTATTTCAACGATAACAGTCATAGTAATCTCTTTCATTTCTGATTTTGTTTACATCATCTTTCTTTTTTCTTGTTAGACTAGTTTTATCAATTTTATGTTTTCTAATAAACACTTTTAATTTCGTTGATCTTTTGTACCATATTCCTACTCTGCACTTTTTAGTATTGATTTGATCTTTCTTATTTTGTTTCTTTTCCTAGATTTAGATTTAATTAATCATCTCTTTCTAGCTTCTTGAATCATTACTTTAGGTTGTTTAATGAAGACTTTCTTCCTTTTTATTGCTATGGTTTAGATCTGGTGTGTTGAGAGGTGGAGCTTTCAGGAGGGGACTGGCTCATAGGGTTTCTGCAGTTGACTTACAGCAGGAGATTGGAGCTGGTTGGAGGTGAATCACTGAAGGTCTAGCCTGAAGTGCATTCTTTCTCTTAGGTTCTTCCTTGTCTCTCTGCTTCCTATTTGCCGTGGTTTGAGTGCTGTCCTCCATGAAACCCTCCACCATTTCCCTTCTGCCTTGCAGCTGACCACTGATGGACTGAAATATCTAAAACTCTGAGCCAAGATAAACCTCTCTGCCTTTGATTAGTGAGTGTCAAGTATTTCATCTCTGCTAAAACAAGGTAATTAAAACACTGATGTCAATGTTTATTGTTACAGAATTTCATCCCCAGCACTGCTTTTACTGCAGCCAGAAAGTTTTGATACAGAGTAGTTTTATTCTTCTTCCTCTAAAAATATTTTTAATTGATTTTATTAGCACATTTTATATTTACATTCAACATTGAGAACTTCTACCTATAAATGACACATCTTCACTCTCATTTTTTCCATTCTCTTGCCCTCCCTACAATTCTCCACACTTTATATACATAGGATTTATTTTCTTTTTTAACCATCATATTTTTTCCCTTCTTTACTCTCCCCTTTTCCCTTTGAATATTTTCTTCCTATTTAACAATACCTACATACATTTTGAAATTCATTTACACCTTCAGTTTCTTATACTAGAGAAAAGATACGGTGTCCTATTTATTTAATTTATGACTATTTCACCAATGTATCCATTTGGGCTTAAATGATTCAAACTTATCATTCTTTACAGCAGAGTAATACGCCATTTTAGTTTTTAAAACCCACATGTTCTTTATCCAGTCTCCAGGTGATGGACATTTGGGCTGTTTCCAAGATTTAGCAATCACAAACTGAGCTGCTATAAACATTGGTGCACATATGTCTCTGTGATACAAATCTTTTTATTCTTTCATGTATATCCCTATCAGAGGAATAGCAGGGTCAAATGAGACTTCTAATCCTAGTTTTTTGAGGACTATCCACACCAATCTCCATAGTGGTTGCGCCAGTCTACATTTCCAACAATTGTGGAGAAAGTTTCCTCTCACCTCACAGCCCTGCCAGCATTTGTTGTTGGTTGATTTCATGACAACAGCCATTCTTTGTGGAGATGAAATCTCAGCGTTGTTTTCATCTGCATCGCTCAAATGACCAGCTATGTGGAACATTTCTCCCTATGTTTCTTTGATGCTTTTACTTGTTCATCTGAAAAATATATTTGCATTTAAGATGCCAAATTTTGAATTGCATCTTTAAATTTAGGGTGGGTGACTTTTTTGAGTTCTTTATATATTCTAAATAGTAGCCCTTTGTCTGAGAAATAGCTGGTAAAAATTTTTCCCATCATTTAATTCTTTCTGTGACCCTTTAAATTTTCAAGAATGTGTTGCTTGTTTTCCACATATTTGAGAGTTTTCCAAGAGTCTTTTAATTTTTTTATTTCTAGTTGTATACTATTATTTAGGTCAGACAAAATATCCAAGACAAGTTAAGTTTTCTTAAAATTTATAGGACTGGGCTGGGGATTTGGCTCAGTGGTTCCGGCGCCTGTCTTCCAAGCACAAGGATGCGGGTTCAATCCCTGGTAACCACATAACAATACTGGGTGTGGAGACTCACCCCAGCAGCAACCAGTACCACATACCACAGTGCCGGGCATGGTGGCTGACGCCTGTAATCCTAGCACTTTGGAGGCAGAAGCAGGAGGATTGCTGTGATGTGAGTTGGAGGCTGAGCTCAGGGCCAGCCTGAACCACAAAGGGAGACCCTGTCTCAAAAAAAAAAAAAAAAAATTATAGGACTTATTTTGTACTAATATAGAATCTGTTTTGGAAGCTATTCCATATTCACTTGACAGACATGAAAAGAACATGGATTCAGTTGTTCCTAGATAGAGAGCTATTAGTTCCATTTAGCTTATAGCACAATTTGTGTACAATACTCTGCCTAGGTGATCTGTCCAATGTTGGGAGTGGGTTGCAAAATTTCAAACTATTATTATGATATAATTGATGTCTCCCTTCAGATCTATTAATATTTTTCTATATATAGGACCTCCAATGTTGAGTTCATAGTTATTTGTAATCCTAATGTCTTTTTCATACATTAATACTTTACCATTATATAATGATCTTCTCATCTCTTTTTACATTTTTTGACTTAAACTCTATTTTGATTGATGTAAGTGTGGTTATGCCAATTCTGTTTTAATTTGCATTTACACAAAATATCTTTTTACTCTGTCTGTGTTTGTCCCCAGAGGTAAGATAGGTCTCACTGCAGGGAGCATTCACTAAAGTTACAAGTTACACACTCAACATCCCAAAGGTGGTGACATCCAAACAACGTGTATCACCAAGAATATAACGCAGAAAAATCCCATTTTCAACAGCATAAAAACAAGAGAAAATAGAGCAAAGGGAATAAAATGACGTTTACTATAAATGCTTTAAAGCATTACTGAGAAAAATTGAAGAAGACATCAAAAATGAAGATATATTATTCATTCTTGGATTGAAAGAATTAACATTAAAATATCCATTAAAGAGTAAGTGCAATTAGTGTTAAAATTACAATTATCATCTTTCATAGAAAAAATACTAAAATTCACATGGAACCAGGAGAGAACTCAAGTAAGCAAAGCAACTTTTAAACAAAAAAGAATAAAATTAGAAGCAACACATTCCCTGGTTTCAAAATATATTGTAAAATCAGTATAGTCAAAACAGTATTGCATAAAAGTAGACACACTCAGTAAGAAACAGGGTAGAAAGGAAAACAATCAAGCTAAGGGTTATGATTTGGGTCTAAATTGATCTCCAATTGGTCTCCTGAGCTTTGGGGAAGTAAAAGAGCACTTACTTCATCAACAGATTGATACATTCATTAGCTTATAGCTAACAAACTTATTAGAAAACAGGCTTATTAAAAATCAGATTCTTGGGCTGAGGGTTTAGCTCAAGTGGTACCATCCCTACCTTGGAAGCACAAGGGCCTGAGTTTGATCTCTAGTACTGCAGAAAAAAAAAAAAAAAGAAAGAGAAGGAAAGGAAGAAAGAAAGAAAGAAAGAAAGAAAGAAAGAGGGAGGGAGGTGGAGAGAGAAAGAGAGAGAGAGGAAGGGAGAGAGAGAAGAGAAAAGAAAAGGAAAAGAAGAGAAAAGAAAAGAAATCAGGTTCTAACTGAATGAGGCCAGTCATCTGGGGCCTGGTTTTGAAGTGTATGTTTTCTTCTAAGACCTTTGTTATGTTTGCTAATGAGTGGTTTGAGTTTCTTAAAACTTGTGACACATATATAGATCAAAACATCACATTGTAATTCACAAACATACACACTAATTACTTGTGAATTAAAATGTATAAAAAGAAAAATTGCTTAAGGTCTGGAGGGAAGACATGCAGGTGAGTGGAGGATATGTTATGCCAAAAACTTAGAAGGTATTAATAAAATAGTAGGGTCATATCAAAAAGATGCAGGAACAAAAATGAATGAGTTTCCACTAACTCCATATGACCACCCCTCTCAGTAAAACAGCAAAGAAAGCCATCGTCTAAGACTGAGGATAAGGATAGGATCATGGAGATTTGAAGAGAAAAATGTTGCAGGAAAAAGTCATTTAAAATAATGAGATACTCAGGCAATCAGAAATACCTGGGAGTAATTATTGTTTTGGATATAAATTACAGTGAATCAATTAACATTCATTGTTAATTATAGTAATCAAAAGGAAAAGGCAGGAAACATTCATCTGTCACTATTAATGTTTTATATGTATATAATATATATTAGTTATTAAAAAGAGGGAATTAAATATCTATCTAAACATTCAAAGTATCAAATAATCACAGTTGGTGGTGATTTCTTTAATTTATAGAATATTTTTGGTAATAAAAGGTAGGAGAAATTATAGATGTCTGAAAACATCCTTTCCCAAGCCCTAATGATATTACAGATCTGGATTAAAACACTTAAATGCATTTTAAATAAGAAGCCAGGCTTGATCCACACCACTTGCTAGTGTTTCAGGGAAGAATATAGATACGCAAGAGAAGCATTACATGGATATAGTCCAGATCGGGGGCTTACCTGGGCATTACCACCGGCAAGTTCACTGCACACCAAGTGTCTTGAGGGTCTTCTGATGTGATTTAAGAAGAAGCTCATGTTCCAGCCCAAACATTCAACTTGAATCCATCAAGATTTCAGGCACTGATTTCTGTTTTCAGAAAACTAAAGAAATAAAACCATGAAATTGTGAACAAGAAGAAAGAGGAGGAAAGAAGCCAAAAAAGGGGAAGGGGAAGAAAAGGAAGAAATTTTTAAAAAAGAAAGCGACTTACTGGCCTCCAGGCCTATGCCAGAAGAGCGCCCAGGGACTGAGGTTAGCAGCGGGCGGCTCGGGAAACGGCGACTGCGGCACCGAATCTGCGTCACCAAATCTGCGCCGGGCTTGGAGCTTACTGGCCTCCAGGCCCACGCCGGAAGAGTGCCCAGGGACTGAGTTTAGCAGTGGGTGGCTCAGGAAATGGCGACTGTGCCACCAAATCTGCTCCAGGGTTGGAGCCTACCGGCCTCCAGGCCCATGCTAGAAGAGCGCCCAGGGATTGAATTTAGCAGCAGGCGGCTTGGGAAATGGAGACTGCGGCACCAAGGCTGCATCACCGAATCTGCGCCAGGGTTGGAGCTTACTGGCTTCCAGGCCCATGCCAGAAGAGTGCCCAGGGACTGAGGTTAGCAGGTCAGAGTCTGACTTTCTCCACAGCAAATGCAGAAGCACATCCAGTCAGCTTGTATGGGTGAGTAGGTGGGCCTGTTGGAACAACAGCCCCTAACATTGTAGCTGCACAGGGCCTACAGCCTACTGGCCTCCAGGCCGACTGCACAAGTGAGCCCAGAGACTCTGTATTGGTGAGCAGGCAGGCCCATTGGAACCTCAGGCAGCGCCATTGTAGCAGTTCAGGAGCCACAGTCTTCCTTCCTCTAAAGCAGACAGGAGAAGGTGTTCTGACTGTATTGATTGAGTGCCTCATATGGTGTGCCAGAACTAGTGATTTTTCTTTAGGTCCCAATACAGACTGCAAAGAACAACCCAGGAAACACTGCTGTTTTAAGGTTTCTAACTATTAGGAGGAAAGTGACTTGCAACAAACAGCGCCAGAAAACAGGGCAGGTCAGAAATGAGGAAACACTCAAAGTCTCAGATACAAAGATCCTCACCTCCAGGTAACACAGGGGGAAGGGAAATAGAGAAGTTTGAAGCCCAGCCTCCAGGGCCCTCAGAAATAGTAACCAAAGCAGATCTAGTAAAATGGAAATCAGAACTGCTCTCTGAGACAAAAGCAGACATATTAGACACTGTCAACATGATGATTAATAAAGCTAAAGAGGAAATCATGGAGTTGATAGAATCCAAGATAGCAAAAGCAATGGAACCTTTTCAACACCTACAAGCAGAAGCCCAGGAAATTAAGAAAGAAAATGAAAGTTTGCGCAATAGAATGAATTTGGCAAAAGACCGAATTTCAGACCTAGAAGAAGGGATCTCAACCAATGAACTGGAAAGGCATAATCTATGGAAAAAAGCAAGCGATAATGAAAAGTCAATCCAATAGCTCCTAGATGATTCAAAGAAGAATAACATAAGATTGATTGGAGTCACTGAGGAAGCAGGAGACAATGCTAAAGACATCAAAAAGCTATTCATAGAGATAATGGCAGAAAACTTCACAGAAAAAGATAAATAATTGGACATATAAATATATGAAGCATACAGAACGCCACATGACCATGACATGAAAAAATCTACACCTAGGCATATAATCATAAAAGTCCCAGATATCCAAAAAAAGAATGAAATACTGAAAGCAGCCAGAGAAAAGAAAACAGTTACATTCCAAGGGAAGCCCGTCAGGATCACAGCGGACTTCTCAACTCAAACACTCAATGCAAGAAGAGCCTGGAGTGAAGTCTTCCAAGCCCTAAAGGAAAACAAC
>PVIR01032189.1:0-18826 GCA_004026965.1 Petromus typicus
GAAGCGAGATTGAGTTAGAAAAAATAAAAAACCATCTAGATGAGCTTCCTGAAATCATAGCAGCACAAGTTTAAAAAGCACATAAATGAGGCTGTAGAATAACAATAACTCAGAAGTAATTTCACCGATAACTGAAAGGATGATTACCATAATGGAGGACATAGTTAATGTATCTAGAATAGATACAGACAATTAAATGGAGGAACATAGGAAAGTGATGGAAGCAATGAATAGTCAACATAGGAAAGAAATGGATTCCACAAAAAAGATTTAAACAGGCGTCCTGGAAATTAATAGTTCTATTGAAAGTGTGTGTAGCAGAATCAACAAATATGAGAACAGAATATCAGTTCTAGAAGATGGGTTGGCAATTAGTGACCATCAAATTAAAGACATTAAATTTACCAAGGGACCCAAGAAAAAGTCCCAATAGCTGCTGTATGCTGTAAATAAGAAGAATGAGTAAGAGTCAATAAAATCAGAAGATAGCACAAAAAAAACCACCTGTTACCAAAAGTAATGGCAGAAAATATCCTGAATATGGAAATAGAATTTGACATACAGATAAGTGAGGCGTACAAAACCCCCATAGTCATGACCAAACAAAACACATAAAAACAAAACAAAACAACACAAAAAACACCTCCAAGCCATGTTAATAGTCAGGACTGAAGAAATTCAATACAACAACAGAAAATGTAATAGTTAAATCTTGGAAACAACCAAAATGTCTGTCAACTGGAGATGGATAAAGAAGATATGGTTCTTTTATACAATGGAGTATTACTGTGCCATAAAAATGATAAGATTGAGTCATTCTTACTCAAGTGGATATACCTGCAGGACATCCTCATAAGTGAAATAAATAGGTCACAGATGTGTAAATATATCTTTTCTCTGATATGAGAAAATGAAGATGTAAATGAGTTCTAGTATATATAGTAAGTATTGTGAAATGGAAAATATTTAAAAGGAAATAAGGTGTGGGGGTAAATAATGAGGGGGAAATGTGATAGTAATAAAAGGAAACAAAGCTTATGATATAGGGAGTGTGGGTGTTGTAGGATGGGTAGGGGAACATGAAAAAAAGGACAATCAAGTTGTCATATACTGGTACAAATTTTGAATGTTGAATGTGATGTTGATGTGTATATACAATGTACCAATAAAGATTTAAATTTTTTTAAAAAGCTGTTAGAGAAAAGAATAAAATTACCTGTAAAAAGAATCCATTAGAAAAACAGTGAACTTCTCAACATGAACCTTTAAGACGAGGACAGTTTGTAGCAATAGTATTTCAGGCCTTAAAAGAAAACATTACAATGCAGATTGATGTACTCCACAAAGTTATCTTTAAAAATTGATGGAACGGGCTAGGGATTTAGCTCAGTGGTTCTGGTGCCTGTCTTGCAAGCGCAAGGGGCCGGGTTCGATCACCCACTAACCACATACAATACTGGGCGTGGAGACTCACACCCAGCAGCAATGAGTACCACATGCCACAGTGCCGAGCGTGATTGGCTCGCGCCTGTAACCCCAGCACTCGGGAGGCAGAGGCAGGAGGATTGCTGTGATGTGAGTTTGAGGCTGATCTCAGGGCCAGCCTGAACTACAAAGCGAGACCCTGTCTAAAAAAAAAATAAGAAGAAGAAAAAAAACTGATGGAAAAATAAGATAATTCCATGACAACATTGGAAGATATTTATGACCACCAAACTAGCACTCCAAAAAGTTCTGAAGGATATTATAGAAAAAGACAAGCACAGCAATTCCATGAATCCACCAGACAAGGCAAGCAATTAAACAAAAGGGAAAGAGAGGGAACCAAGAACAGGAAAATAATATAATGAAAAATATGTCACCGAATGTCAGTAATAACCATCATTGTAAGTGGTCTCAATTCAATCAAGTGAAACAGATTAGCAGAATGGATCAAGAAACAAGATCCAATATGCTGTATACAGGAAACACATTTAACTGAAAAAGAAATTCATATGCTGAAAGTCAAACAAAGCAAAATAATACTCTAATGTGATGGGAGCCAACAAAAACAACAAGAAAGGCACCAATAAAGTTACTACATCATTGTTAAAGGAACAAGAAGAAGAGATAACAATCATAAATACATATGCACCAAATACCAGCATCCCAACTATATAAAACAAACATTAATGGACATGAAAAATCAAACACGAATACAACTGTAACGGCAGACTTCAACACCCCACAAATAGATCACCTAAACAAAATACTCCACAAATATATCATCCAGACCCCCCCAAAAAAATCAACAAAGAAATATCAGAGATTTGATAAATGGACCATAGTAAATATCTACACAGTGTCCCACCCCCACAGAAATAGAAAATGCATTCTTCTCAGATGCGCATGGACATTCTCCAAAATATGCCAAATAGTAGTAGACATTCTCCAAAATATGCCAAATAGTAGGCTAATATAAAGGAATTTAAATTATCCCATGCATATTATCAGATCTTAGTGCAATAAACTGGAAATCAATTTTAAACTATAACCAGAAACTAATCAACCAATGGATTACAGATAAAATTAAAGAAAAAATTAGCTTCTACAGTTAGATGGTAAAGCCAATACATCTTGGAAGTTATGGGACACAATGAAAGCAGTCTTGAGAGGAATATTTATATCAGTGAATACCCAAAAACAGAGTGAGCTCAAAGTGAGTGAGCTAATGTTGAACCTCAACCTTGTAGAAAAAGAAGAGCAAGTTAAACAAGAAGCACCTATGAGAGAGAAAATTATTTTAAAAGATCAAAACAAAATTAATGCAAATGAAATAGAAAATATTGAAAAGGAAAGAGGGTATAGGGATAAATAACGAGGGGGGAAAGGATGTGATAGTAATATTTAAAAAAAGGAAACAAAGCTTATGTATATAGGGAGTGGGGGTTGCAAGGTGGGGGAAGGGGAAAAATGAGAATCAAGTCATGTCATATTCTGGTACAAACTCTCAATGTTGAACACAATGATGATGTGTATTCATAATGTACCAATAAAAACTGAATTTTTTTTCAATTATTTATTTATTGAGACAGGGTCTCGCTTTTGTGGTTCAGGCTGGCCTTGAGCTCAGCCTTAAACTCACATCACAGCAATCCTCCTGTCTCTGCCTCCCGAGTGCTGGGATTACAGGCGTGAGCCACCACGCCTGCACTGTGGTATGTGGTACTGACTGTTGCTGGGCATGAGTCTCTGCACCCAGTATTGTATGTGGTTACCGGGGATCAAACCCGGGCCCTTGCACTTGCAAAATGGGTGCCAGAACCACTAAGCTAAATCTCCAGCCCTAAAATTCAAATTTTTAAAAAATTAATGCAAATGAGACTAAGAAAACTATAGAAAAAATCAGAATTGAAGAGTTGGGTTTTTGAAAGGTTAACTAAGACAGAAAAACCCATAGCTAACCTTATCAATATAAGGAAAGAAAAGACTCGATGCAATCAGGAATAAAAAAGGTGAAATCTTAACAGATTCTGCAGAAATTCAGAAAATTAGTACCTGCTTTGAGAATCTTTACTGATAAAATGGAAAATGAAGAAATGAACATATTCCCAGATAGTATTTAATGTCCAGGTATTTGTAGTATTTCCACTGATTCTTTTGTAATTGATTTCTAATTTCAATGTGGCATGATCTAATAATATAGATAATATAATTTAGGGTTTTTTTGTTGTTTATTTAAAGAGGCTTTGTGGATTAGTATATTGTAGTCCATGTCAAGGTTTTTGAAATGAGTTTTAGCTCTAGCTGAGAAAATGAGGCTACAAAATCACCGCACAGACTCCGGAGAAGGTCAGCACTGGCTTTATATAGATATGATAAAGTGGGCAGGGACAGAGGCGGCTACAGAGTTGGCCATTACTGAATGGTGTGTTAACATCGTATCATACGATTGGTCTTGTGATCTGCCTTTGCACAGGGCCTGTTTGCTTGATACTGTTCGTTTTGGCAGAGGGTCACAGAGTCACAACATTGAGCGGGGAAGGGATACATTTCCATTTAGCATATAAGCCCGGTTTCTGTGCACAGAGGCAGGTGTTCTCACACCTCTCACTGTCCCATAGTGTGCTACCAGGCATACGTGCGGTGTACCTGACTAAACCAAGCATGGACCTCCTTCAGTGTATGGTCTGTTTTGGAGAAAGTTATTTGTGCTGCTGAGAAGAATATATGTTCTGTTGTAGGGTAGGATACTTTATAGATATGTACAAGTCCAAATGTTCAGAGGTATGGTCAGTTTGATAGTAATTTTTATTTGATTTTTTGTGAAAATGAAGTATTGAGGTTAGTATGAATGTGTTCTTTATCTTTTATGTCCAGTAATGTTTATTTTATGAAGTTTGGTGCACTGATATGCATTGCATATAGATTTATAATTATTATCACTTCCTGTTGTGTTGCTTCTTTAATAATTAGTGACCTGCTTTGCCTCTTCTAATTGACTTTTGCATGACCTTTACTTTGTCTAGGAATACAGTTACTAGCCCTCCTTATTTTCAGGAGTCCTGGTACATGGATTATTGTTTTTCCTTGTTTGACCAATTAGTCTATAAATTTCTGTTTTGATCACATGAGGCTCTTGAATGAAACAGATCAATAGGTTGTCTTTTTATCCAGTATGCCAATTTGTGTCTAAATTTGAGAGATAATGTCATTTACATTAAGAGTTGTTATGGAAAATTATTGAGTTATTCCTATCATTATATTTTTATAACAACATATTTGCCCTATATAAAGATCACACTCATCATATGAAATTTGTTTTGTGCATGATATATCTTAATTCTTTTTTACTTCTCACTTCCCTTCCCCTCCCTTTAGCCCTTCTTCCCATCCATTTACATAAGCTTAGTTTCTACTTCCCCCCTCCATTCTCTTTTAAAATTCCCCTTTCCCTTCGTTCTCTTTCTCCTATCCACTTCCTTGTTCCTCTTATCATTTGAACATGTTCTTCCCATTTTCTAACATTTGTCCTCTGTTTTTCTCTTTATTTACCCTTTGGGTTTTGCACATAAGACAATGCAATATTTAACTCATGTGTCTGATTTATTTCACTTAATATGGTCTTGAGGTGTATCCATTTACTTTAAAATGAATCAAGTTTATCTCTTACAATAGAGCAGAATTCCATTGTATATAAATACCTCATTTTCTATATCCATTCATCTGTTAATGGACATATGGGCTGTTTCCAAGATTTAGCATTATAAGTTATGCTGCCATAAACATGAGCGTGTATATTTTGCTGGGGTATGATACTTTCAACTCTTTCAGGAACTTAATGAGAAGGGGCACAGCTGAGTCAAATGAACCCCTTTTTTTAGTTTTTTGAAGAATCTCCAAACTGATTTCCATAGCAGTTGTACGAGTTTACATACCCACCAACAAAGGAATATTCATTTTCTCCCATAGCCTCATTAGCATTTGTTTTTCATTAATTTCTTGAAGACAACTTTTTTTTTTTTTTTTTTTTTTTGAGACAAGGTCTCACTTTGTAGTTCGGGCTGCCCCCAAACTCATTATGTAGCACAAGCCAGCCTCGAACTCACAGCAATCCTCCTGCCTGTACCTCCCAAATGCTGGGGATACAGGTGTAATTCACCACAACTGGCATTGTGGTATGTGGTTACCAGGGATTGAACATGGGACCTTGAGCTTGCCAAGCAGATATCAGAGCCACTGAGCTAAATCTCTGGCCTGAGGATACCTATTCTTTCTGGATTGAGATGGAACCCCAGTGTGTTTTAATTTGTGTTTCTCCAGTGACCAATAATGTTGAATATTTCTTCCTATATTTATTTGTTGTTTGTATCTCTTCATCTGAGAAGTATGTATTCATTTCAGATGCCCATTTTTGACTGGTTCTTAAAATCTCAGGTGGGTCAGATTTTAAACTTCTTTATATATTTTAGTCCTTTGTCTGAGGAACAGTTGGTAAAAACCATTCTGTGGATTGTCTCTTCACTCTGCTGATGGTTTCTATCACTATACAAAAACCTATTAATTTGATGTGATTGTAATTTTTTATAATATTTCCTGTTTAATCAGTTATATTCATAAAGTCATTGTCTATATCTATGTCATTCTTTCCATTCTATTTAATTGCTAGCCTTATCTACTAGATTCTTTCTATTGGAATTCATGGAATTGTCTTTTTCTAGAATAACCTTCAGAACTTTTTGGAGTGCTCATTTGATGGTCATGAATTTCTTCAGGGGTTCTTTATCTTGGAAGTTCTCATTTCTCCATCAATTATGAAAGGTGATTTTGTGGACTACATCAATCTGGGCTGGAGTGTGTTTTCTTTTAAAGCTTGAGGTACTTTTCTACAAATTGTTCTTGTCTTAAAGGTTCATGTTGGGAAGTTTGCTGTGTTTCTCATGGGTTTTCCTTTATATATTACTTTTCCTGTTGCTGAATCAAGAGATCAAGTAAGTTTCATCCCAGAAATGGTTCAACATATGCAAATCAGTAAATATAATATACCACATAAACAGAAGCAAAGACAAAAAAACAATCACATGATCCACCCAATAGATCAGAGAAAGCCTTTGACATAGTCCGACATCTATTCATGGTTAAAAAAAAAAAATACTCTGAAGAATATAGCTAAAGAAGAACCTTATTTTAATCAGATAAAAGCCATTTATGACAAAACTATTGCCAATGTCATACTAAATGAGGAAAAACCAAAAGTTTTCTCTGTAAAATCAGGAGTAAGACAAGGATGCCTACTATCACCACTCCTGTTCAAAAATAGTTTTTGCACCATTAGCCAGAGCAATAAGGTAAGACAAAATAAATGGGATATATGTAAGAAATGAAGAAGCATCATTATTTGATATATCATGATTTTCAGACAATATATTCTTCTCCATAAAATACACAAAAAGTACACTAAAATACTCTTAGAATTAATAGCTAAATTCACCAATAGAACAGAATACAAATAAACATATACATACACATAAATCAGTAACACTTCTGTACACAATAATGGACTCATTAAGAAATCAGGAAAACACCACTATTCACCATAACATCAAGAAAAATTACATGGGGGCCAGGGATTTAGCTCAGTTGTTCCAGCGCCTGTCTTGTAAGCGCAAGGACCCGGGTTCGAGCCCTGGTAACCACATACCATACTGGGCGTGGAGACTCACGCCCCAGCAGCAACTAGTACCACATACCACAGTGCTGGGCATGGTGGCTCATGCCTGTAATCCCAGCACTTGGGAGGCGGAGGCAGAGGCAGGAGGATTGCTGTGATGTGAGTTTGAGGCTGAGCTCAGGGCCAGACTGAATTACAAAAGTGAGATCCTGTCTCAAAAAAAAAGAAAGAAAGAAAAATTACATGGACATTCATCTAATCAAGGAAGCAAAAAACCTCTGCAGTGAACAATACAGTATTCTGAAAAAAAGAAATCAAAGTGGACATCAGAAAAAGGAAAGAAGTAGCTCCAGTGGCACAATCGGTTAGAGCATAGTACTTATACAGAAAAAGGAAAGAAAGAAAATGGAAAGAACCTGGTCCTTGGATAGTCAGAACCAGTACTCAAATGGCCATATTTCCAAAGCTGACATACAGATTTAATGCAATTCCAGTCAAAATTCCTACAGCATTTCTCAGAGAGCTAGAGAAAAAAAAATGTCCTAAAACCCTCAAGAAACCCGAGGAGACCTAGAAAAGCAAAAACAATCATGAATAACAAGAACAAGTCAAGAGGTATCATAATCCAAGATTTCTAGCTATGCTGCAAGGCTGTAATAATAGAAACAACATGGTACTGGCATAGAAATAGACACGGACAAATGGAACAAAATAGAGGTTGTAGAAATTACCTCAGACAAAATGTTTCTCATCCTGTAGGTTGTCTCTTTACACTACTAATTGATTCCTTTGCTTTGCAGAAGCTTTTTCATTTGATGTATTCCCTTTTGTTGAATCTTGCTATTATTTCTTGTGCAATTGGAATTCTATTTAGAAAGTCCTTACCTACACCTATGGCTTCAATTGTTTTACCAATTTTGTGTTCCAGTAAATTCAGTGTTTCTGCTTAAATATTTAGATCTTTGATCCATTTTGATTTTAGCACATTGTGAGAGAGATGGTTGAGCTTCAGTTCTCTGCAATGAGATAGCCAGTTTCCCCTGCATCACTCACTACATAGGCTATCTTTCCTCCAACATATGTTTTTTACCCCTTTGTAAGAAATAAAATAGTTGAATATGTCTATTCTTCATAGATATGGCTAATATTTTGCCTATATGACAAACTAAAAGAAATCAGATCACTAGATGACCCAAAAAGAAATAAGAAATGGACAAGTGAAATGAATAGACCCTGTCAGAAGAAGCACAGATGGCCAGCAAACATTAAAAAGTTCAACATCTCTGACCATTAGAGAAATACAGATTTCAACAACCCTTAAGATTTCAGCTTACTCCAGAAAGAGTGGCAATCATCAAGAAATCAGAGTAGCAAATGCTGTCATGGCTGCTGTGAAAAGATAACCCTAGTTTTGCTTGTGCAAATGTAAACTACTACACCCATTTTGG
This sequence comes from Petromus typicus, assembly GCA_004026965.1. Taxonomy (NCBI): domain Eukaryota; kingdom Metazoa; phylum Chordata; class Mammalia; order Rodentia; family Petromuridae; genus Petromus; species Petromus typicus. The sequence continues at coordinate 8,599 of PVIR01032189.1, forward strand.
AAATCAGTATGGAGAGTTCTCAAAAAAATTAGAAATTCCATGTGATACAGCCATTCCTCTTCTAGAAAGCTTCCTAAAAGAACTAAAGAGGGCTGGGAATTTAGCTCAGTGGTTCAGCATCTGCCTCATAATTGCAAAGTCCTAAGTTCAATCCCTGGAAACCCCCCCCCCAAAAAAAAGGAGTTAAAGATATTATGTTACAGTAAAACATGCATACTCGTATTTGTAGTAGTACTAGTCATCATCCTGGAAGAACCCTGTATGCCCCTCAACAGACAAATGGATAAATGGAATGGGGTTTTTATATATACTGGAATATTACTCAACATAAAGACAAATAAATTACTCAACATAAAGACAAATAAAAATAGATCCACCTGGAAAATATAATATTTTTAGGAAAGTATGCAAACCTGGCCATTATGACTTTAATATTCTTCAGATGCATCTCCCACCCCTGCTTGGGTGTGTTCGCATCTAATATTTCTACCTAACTTCGCTTTGTACATCATTTGCCCCTCTGAAGAGGTATTCCTAGCTGTGGTTAGGGGAGAAGGGATATATTTTCCATCTTAACTGCTTTGAGCTGAGAAAGACTGATGTAGGAGAGACTGCCCTCAAGGGCCCTCACCAGATAGCTAATCTAATGGCCCTCAGATAAGGTCATGTTGTAGTTTAGTAGGAATGAACTCAGAAAATGTAATATTGAATGAAATAGATCAGATATAAAAACTTAAATGCCATGTGATATCTCTTATTTGAGTACAAAGAGCAAAACAGGATAGAAGGAAGGAAACAAAGAGATAGATCTCTTTCAAAAGGGAAGGAGTCCAGGAGATGGGGCAAGGGGAGAGGGTGAGGGGAAAGTGAAGCAAAGAAAACTAGAATGTGCCATGTACACTGCAAAATACAATGAATGTAAACATTATATGCTGTAATCATGCACTAAGAAAAATTATAACGAGAACGAAAATAGGGAAAGTGGATATAGACTTTGACAGAGAAATGGGTGGAAAGGGGAAAGGATTTAAATAAAAAAGCTGTGTTATGTACCAACTTCTCAAGATGAATATAAAGTCCTTGTATTGCAAACATACTAATAAAATAAAAATTTAAAAAGAGCTAAACCAAAAAAAAAACCTTCAGACACATCCAGCCACTTCATCTAGTGTTTACAGTATGCTAATTTCAAAATGAAGTCAAGATTATAGACTATTCAGTATGTACAACCAGTAGTACTGACAGTTTCCAGTTCTGCAAAATGAGGAGAAATACAGAGGTGGTTAGATGGGAAGCCAAGGCCAAGGCCAGGCAGAAAAATGTAGAATCAGTGCACTGCCTTGACTCTCTGGTTCCCAACATATAGGGTTGCTGTCCATGTGCTGAGACATGATTAAAAGAATGAGTTAGATAAACATTTCTGTAGAGTCTTGGGCTAGCCAAACTAAATTAAGAGCCAACTCTGATAGACAACAAATTCTCAGACATTTATTGAACACCTACTGTGCACAAGGGGTATATACTAATATTTCCTATCAAGTCTTTTTTTTTTTTTTAGGTTTTTGGAGACAGGGTCTTGCTTTGTGGTTCAGGCTGGCCCTGAGCTCAGCCTCAAACTCACATCACAATCCTCCTGCCTCTGCCTCCCAAGTGCTGAGATTACAGGCGTGAGCCACCACACCCGGCACTGTGGTATGTGGTACTGGTTGCTGCTGGGTGTGGTTCTCCACACCCAGTATTGTTATGTGGTTACTGGGGAATTGAACCCGGGTCCTTGCGCTTGCGAGACAGGCGCCAGAACCACTGAGCTAACTCACCGGCCCTTCCTATCAAGTCTTAATTTCAAATATTCTACCCCATTATTTGTATCAGTATACTGCTCTCAGGGCACAAAAATTGGAATTTTCATTCAGAATACTGTGTCATGACAAACACTCTAAGAAGTTAGGAACCCTAAGTGTTTCATACTTGAGAATTTACATTACCTCACATAATATGTCATGTAATAAATACTGAATAAATAAACATTTGGAGGAGGCAAGTCTTCTTCACTTCTGCACATTTTTCTAGCACAAACACTGGGAGCCTTTGTTTTGGACTAGTGTTTCAAGGGTATTTGTTTAGCACACAGCTAAACAGATGACATGTTCTACAGAAAAGAGAATAGGTTTGTTTGCAAAAGTAACTGGGTATTTTTTATAATATGAAAACATATATAGCATAATCCTAAGGCTTGAATATCTGACTCACATTGAAATTACCAATATAATAATACTAGGGTGGGGCCTTTAAAAGATGTTTAGGCCATGAAGACTGTGCCTTCATGTAGGGTGACTGCCTTAATAAAAGGGCTTTGGGAGAAATAAGCTATCTTTCTTGGCCCTGCTATATTTCAGCCTACCGTGGTATAGCAAGTAAGCCCAGCCAATACATTTCTATTTATTATAAATTATTCTGTTATAACAGCATGAAATGGACCAATAGTACAAATAAATAGTACAAATAAAACAAGAGGGGGACCAAGTCTGTTTACTGTCTAACACTAGACAAATGGATTTGGGTCCTTAATCTGAGAGTTCTCTACTGTGATCCAAACCTGTCAGGGTAACTCCATACCTGTTCTGTAAAGTTTGAGGCAAAGGAGAACAGGTACAAACATAAAATTATAATAACATCATTTGATTCGAACCCAAGGGTCTAGTGTCTTATGCCAGCATCTAATAAACTCGGAGGCTGATTTATTCAATTAAAAATAGGGCAAAATCACAGGGCTTCACAGGCCTGAACATTTGTATAGTTCTTGGCTAGATGGTTAAACATACTACCACTTATGGTATGACAGAAATCTGTGTAAGGATCAAATGGAAAAAACAAGGATCAAAGAAAAGCATTAGTATTTATTTCAATTTACATTTTAATTTCTATACCTTTAACAAGAAAAAACCTTATCTAAAGTGTGTGCTCGTTGTAAGGATTACAGTGAGATATTAATAAAGAGCAAGACCTCAATAAAGCCAGCTTAATGTCCCCTCCTCTGTTCTTTAAAAAGCAGCTGCTACAGAAAGAACCTACAATATTTATAATCTTTTAATGTTGTCAGGGAAGCATCTAATGACAAGTAAAAAAGCCAAAGGTTCTTCAGTACTACCAGTCTGTAGTATGACCACACAGGTCAGAACCCAGTATTGTCAGACCTTAAAGATGGGTGTCAGGCAACCACACTACACCTCGAGGTTAGTCATGCCTGACATCTACAAGAGAGGAGAGGACTTTCAGAGCATCCCAGTTAAGGCTGAAGACAATCTAGCGGATTGTCCCAAGTACTCTGCTCCATTTCTAACCAGGGTCAGAATTTGGAACACTTACTGCTTCATTTTTTTTTTTAAACAACCAAGCTCTAAGTCACATTTCTCCACAATAATTTGAAGAGATAACCAAAGTATACCCAAAGCTGACAGAAGCTGTCTAGCTTGTCTGGCAGTCCAGAATAGAAAGTTTTCTGAGCTGCTTCTCGGAAAAAATCAAGTGAGCAAGTAATTTAAGGAAAGTTTCTTATAAAAACAAAGCACTGCTATGCTTGATGAAAAGTGTCTCTTTGATTGTAATAAAATACACAACAGACTATGCATTTGCCAAGCCTTTTGATATGATCATAAGTTAAGGTATAACTATTATAATTCTTGTATTTGAAAAATGTGAAGTTTTTTTGATGGGTATTCAGTCACTCTAGTGACTAAGAATCCACTGTGATTAATGATAAAAAGGGGAAATGTGGGGCCAGGGATTTAGCTCAATGGTCCTAGTGCCTGTCTTGCAAGCACAAGAACCCAGGTTTGATCCCCAGTAACTACATACAATCCTGGGCACCCAGCAGCAATCAGTACCACATACCACAGTGCTGGGTGTGGTGGCTCATGCCTGTAATCCCAGCATTCGGGTGGCAGAGGCAGGAGGATTGCTGTGATGTGAGTTGGAGGCTGAGCTCAGGGCCAGCCCGAACTACAAAGTGAGACCGTGTCTCAAAAAAAAAAAAAAAAAAAAAAAAGGAGAGGGGAAGATAATGAAGTATACATGACATTTTCAGCTCTAAAATCATCACTTTTTATGCCAGTCCCATAGAAGTCCTCGGTTGAGGCCAGAGCTCTTACTCTTAAGGCCCCTGGGCTTTCAGGTCAATGATTCTCAGCACAGGGGAAAGTTGCAGTGGAGAAAAGTGATTTTACCTTTTGTACGTGCACTGTCCAGCCTCAGTGTTCTCATATGCTCCACTTGGGACCATGTCTCCAGGAATGAAAACCATTCCCTGGCTCAGAGTTCTAGTTACCACTGCACCGTGGATTCCATTTCTGAGGTAAGCCATCAGGGGGCAGGCTTAATTTGCATTACCCTTCAGGGAAGGGCTGCTAGAAGTGTATGCAAAGTGAACACTAGAAGCTACATACATACTTTACCAGCCAGCAAGTTCAGTGCTTTTTAATTTTGAAGAAATTCTGTTAAGAACCATACAGTTCTTTCTGCTGAGGGCTAATCTTTCTCCAAGAACTTCATGGGTTTAAGAACTACCTCATTATAAGGTCATATGTGAAAATACACTGTTTCTGAGCCATACTTGTTTGTACCCTCTTTGATTCTCTTCTCCCTTCATTCTTCCCCAACAATCAAATAGAAAAAGGAGAAACAGAAATTGACCTTAAAAGGTAGGATAACATAAAGATGCAAGCAGAAGAAAATTTTACAGAGAAGGGAAAGCCAGAGGTATTTTCAAATGAGTAGGGAAGCACTGGGAACCATTACTGGGAATTCTCAATTAGATGGCTATCTAAAAATAATCAAAACCTAAGCCAGTGCTTTGTTTTGCCACTGACAAATTTTAATTATCATATTTAATTTTTTAATTAAAATAACCTTATAATTTACTACAGGAATGTGTTTGAACTTACAATTTTTTAGGCAGAGGTATCAAAACAAAAGTGATGACCATTCGGCTGGGGATTTAGCTCGGTGCTGCTGCCTCATGAGTTAGATTCCCAGTACCACCAAAAATGAAAAAGTGATGATTGTCTACTATTCTTCTCTCATATCTAAAATTAGGCTGAACCCAGCTTCCATGTGTGGTTCTGTCTACAGATCTGCCAGTTTATTAGTCTTTGAGGGAGCCCCAATAAGAATTAAGAATTAGATCAGCAACAAAAACATTAAAGTACACCAAAGGAAGTCATGTGACAATATCCCTGATGAGCATGGATGCAAATATTCTCACCAAACTACTAACAAATCAACTTCAATGGTACATTTAGAGGACCATTTACTATAATCAAGTGAACTTTATTCCCAGGGTATGAGGATGGTTCACCGCCAACAAATCAATAAATGTGATATAACACAGTTTTGTTATATTAACAGAAGGAAAGGCAAAAACCATATGATAACAGTATATATATATATATATATATATATATATATATATAAATTGTATTTGACAAAACTCAGCATCCTTTCATAATCAAAATTCAAAGCAGACGGTACAAGGTGGTAGCTAAGTAAGGTATTCTGGAAATCTCTCTACACAGGTACACTGAGTTGAATAGCTCTTGTATTAGTCAGCTTTCATCACTGTGACATCATGAGAGATGTCTTAAATACAGTAAGATTAATTTGGCTCAAGGCTTCAGAAGTCTCAGTCCATGGTCAGGTGACTTTATTGTCTTCAGCATGTATGAGGCAGAAATATTGAAAGAAAGTGTGGCCATTGAAAACTGCTCATCTCATGACAGCAAGAAAACAGAGACGAAGAGGAGCCAGAAGGGAAGAAGCCAAGGAACTGATACATCCCTCAAGATATTCCCCCAGTGATCTCCTTCCTCCAACGGTGCCCCACCAATTGATAGCTATGACCTCACCAACAGACCGATGAGATTACGCCTTCATAATTCAGTCAGCTTTCAGGCCCCACCTTTGAAAACTGCCACACTGGGGATCAATTCCTAACTGTGTAAGTCTTTGAAAAGCAAAACTATGCCCATGAAAACACCTTCCCAAGAGGTAAGAAAATTGGATGAGTCCATACTGCATGCTTGTAATATAATAAAATGAAACAAATATTAAAGAAGACAGAAAGGAAAGAGTTTCCCAGTCACCCCTCCTTCAACTCTAAATGGTCTAAGGAGAGATGTCTCCTTCATGGAGGAGGGACAGAGAATTAAGTTTATGGTTTAGATATAAGATTCAGTGTCAAGGATGGTACAGTGTAACCCAGTTCTATGCAAAGCCACACAGCATGCCTCCCATGTCAAGCTAGTAGTACCCAGTGACTGTGTCACTAAAATTTACACTGGGCCAGGGGACTATTGTTCTCACCACCTTTCCTCCAGCCTCTGGTGGCAGAGTATGGAGAAAGATTCTACTCACTTGGGAGCAGGGCTTTGTCTTGGAGCAATAGTGCCGAACCTTTTAGAGCATTCAATGATACAAAGCCTGTTCTGGAATATGTGCCAGAGGTTTGAGCCTAATGTCAGGACTGATGTTGAAATCAAACATCTAATAGAGATTGAAGTGCTTGTATACTGTCCAGAGCTCAAAGACAGACCTCTGGCCTGCCTCCAGCAGCAAGCAGAGACTTTTAGTGGGACATACTGTAGCCTGTACCATTTCCAGCCTTAGAGTGGGCTAGGGGTACCACCTCCCTTTCTCCTGGAACTATGCAGATCCCTACAGCTGTGAGATTCAGGTATAACCAAGCCTTGGTAGCCAAGGAATTGCCTCCAGCACCCAGTCCCTAACCTCAGGCAGCATAGATATCACTAGGCCGATATGTACAAGTGGGATTCTAAAAATGCAGGCAGAGCTCTGTACCAGAATGGGACACTGCCGTGGTTGTTCTGGCTACATCACATCCAGTTATAGCATGTATCCTGATGTACTCCTACAGCTCCTTATAGCTGTGAGACTCAGGTGCAATTCAGTGTGGCATCAGCCTAGATGGCCAAAAGACTGCCTTTCCCAACTCTACCCCAATTTTGGGCAGTATAGGACAGTGCAAGACCCAGTTCACTGGGAATAGAACAGAGGAAAAACATCAGACTTTACCTTGAATTTAGCACTAGGTTGGTGACATTTAACACTGAGAAGATCCTACCACTCACATCCTCAGGCTTGCCCATGGAGAGAGCCTCTGGAACAGCTCCAGTGCCAGGCAAAGGCACGTAGCCCAGTCTTTAAAACTTCTCTCCTGCCAGTATCATTTGTGGCAGATTCCAGGAGTCTTGGAACACCACCTACTTCAGCAATAGGCATCCCGTAGCAATGTGGACCTTGGCCTTAACCTAGTGTGGTGCCCTCTGCCCATAATATGATACAGTTTGGTGGCACTGGTGGCCATAGGAGCATGAGACTGGTCTATTCATCTGGAACTAGGAAGAATCCTGCATGTTAGTACCCGTGGATGAGAAATCTGGACATACTCTGAACCCAGGAATAGGTTCATGGAGACAGACTAATTTTTCTAGGTACTTTCCTATTCCTTTCTGAAAAATAGCAATAGTGTCTTTGGCACCAACCTGGGCTTGGATCACTCTCTATGACTGAAGCAATGACAACAGAACATCAGACTGCTGGCAAATCTAGACCTGAGTGAAACCTAGTGCTGAAATAATGGAAGTGATCACATGCTTAGTGAAAATCCACCTGCATAAAATTTTTGGAAAGGCAAGCACAAAGTCAAATTAGGAAGATATGATGCTTTGCTCCTCAGACAGTTACATTCCAACAAAAATCAAGAGTTTTGAAGAATTTAGAGGAGGATACAAATACCCGGGTACAGGAAGGTCAAAAGTCACCTTTAACCTTAAATTTAACTCAGGCTACCATAAGACATCTTATCATCAAGCTCTCACACAGGAAAGAGAAAATTCTCAAGCCTACAAGAAAAAATAAATGCCCCAATTCAAGTGACAATAGGTTTCTCAGCAAAAAATTTAAAGGCCAAAAGAGTAGCATGATATTTTCACAATAAAGAGCAAAAATCTCTGTCAATTGAGAATACTATGTCTAGCAAAAGTATATTTTAAAAATAAAGGAAGAATAAAGACATTTTCAGACAGCCAAAGCTAAGAGAACATAGAATCTGCAAGAAAAAAATGTACGCCACTTCAGGAAAAGAAAAATAGTATAATGTTTCCTCAACAGATGATGTTCCCCTCATATGTGAGACCCTGAAGGATGCTGTACATCGCAGAGCACTCAGTACACTGCCAGCCTTTAGAGAAGATATAAAAAGTCATTTACAGCAATCTTAATGACCAAGGTTGCCCAAGTAGCAGTTCACCATACTAGTACATGTCTGGAAGTTAAGTCCACCACTTAGAGCACCTCTTAATTTGTATTAATCTCATTATGTCTCAATAAATTTTATATTAAAATATTTACACAATTTGTTCTTTTCCTAAAGTGTGTGTACATTTTTTTTGGTTGTCTCTATATATCCATCAGATTTAATTACAAAAATTTGCTGAAAATAGTTCTTCAAACTGAAAAAAGGCAACATTAATGAGTAAGAGGAAAAACACAAGAAGGTATAAAACACATTGGTAAGTATATATATAAACACATAGAGAGAATATTCTAAATAGTGTAAGTATGGTGTTGAAACAATTCATACCTTTAGTATGAAGACTAAAATGCAAAACAAAAATTATAACTAAATTAACATATTAAATGATAGATAATATAGAAAGATATGAAATTTTGTCAGTTCACTTGTTGATAGGTATAGAGGCTATTTCTAAGATTTAGCTGTTATAAATTTTGCTGCTATAAACAAGGATATGTGGTTTTTGTACACAATAAAGTAAACTCTTTCAGAAGGAATAGTAAACTTTGGTTATTTCTGGGTAAATGGCTACATATGGAGATCATAATATTAAGTGAAATAAATCAAACACACAAGTTTAAATATCACATAGTTTCTCATATGAGAAATATAAAATATAAATAAAGAACAAAAATAAAAGATAATGAGAAATAAAGAGATCTTTTTCAAATAGGAAATGAAATAGAAGGAAGGGGAAGGTAAAAGAAGTAAAAAAAGAGAAATAAAAAGTAAAAACAGATCTTCTGCAAATAGGAAGTAGAACAAGAATTGTAGGAAATAGGTAGGAATGAGAGGAGAAGGAAACAAAATCAGAATTATGATCTGTTTTGTTCATGTATGAATTCCCCACAATAAATGTAATCATTATTTACTGCAAACATGTACTGATAAAAATAGATGAAAAAAAGATGTAAAATGAGATATCAAAAATTCAAAATGTGGGAAAGAATAAAATGAAACTAGAGTGTTTTCTTGTCAGTATACAGTACTGTACTTTTGTTCATTTATTTTTTTCTTTCCATTCTCTTCTGTCAAGTTAAGTTGGTATCAATACAAAATAGGTTGTTACAATCAAAAGAGTTTTTCTTCGGCCGGGGAGTTAGCTCAGTGGTTCTGGTGCCTGCCTTGCCAGTGCAAGGACCTGGGTTCGATCCCTGGTAACCACATACCATACTGGGCATGAAGACTCACGCCCACCAGCAACCAGTACCCACATACCACAATGCCGGGCTTGGTGGCTCATGCCTGTAATCCCAGCACTTGGGAGACAGAGGCAGGAGGATTGCTGTGATATGAGTTTGAGGCTGAGCTCAGGGCCAGCCTGAATTACAAAAGTGAGACCCTGTCTCAAAAAAAAAGAAGAGTTTTTCTTGGTAAGTCTCATAGTAATCAGAGAACAAAAGACTATGATAAACATAATCAAAAATTTTAAAAAAGGAATCAAAACATTTATCTACCAAAGATTATAAGGGAAAAATAATGAGAATAACCAGAATAAAACTAGAAAACAAATCACTGAATGGTGACAGTAATACTTTGACTATCAACAATGATCTCAAATATTGACTAAATGGCTAAAGAAAGCAAAATTCAGCATTATTACTTTAAGAAACTCAGTTCACCTTGGTAGACACACAGATTAGAACTGAAGGAATTGAATAATGTATTCCTTGCAAATGGAACCCCCATAAAAGATACCAGATGAAGAGGCTTTAAATAAAACAGAAGAAAGGAAGATCATTACATAATGATAAAAAGGCCAGTACAGCAAAAGGAAATAGCAGTTCTAAATACATATTCTAAATACCATGTACCCAACACTGGAGAACAAAAGTATACCATTTATCTTATTAGATCCAA
>PVIR01032190.1:0-18859 GCA_004026965.1 Petromus typicus
AAAAAACAAGAGTGGGGAGGAAAGGCCATTGAGTAAAATGAGGTCACTAAGATGGACTCTTAGCCAATCAGTGTCTTCCTCAATGTTATGGAGAAAGAGAATAGGACACACAGGATAACGAGCATGTAGGACACAGGGAGCAAATGCCCGTTTGCAGGCAGAGCGGCCCGGGATGGACCAGCCCTGATCACAACCTGATGTCCAGCTTCTGGCCTCCAGGCTGAGAGGGTAAACATCAACCGAGCCATCAACGTGGGGTGCTGTGTCACGACAGCCAAGCTGACTGACACTGGGTCACCTCACACCCGGCACAGAGATCATCAGCTCTCTCATCACTCTCTCTCACCACTGATTACACAAGGTCTGTGTCGCCTGGCCCCGACCCTAGCCAAGCCCTCATGGAGCTGTCCTCCCCATGAGAGCCCTGGCCAGGCCCCCTGCGGCAGAGGAACTAGTGGTGAGCAGGCCCAGGGGCGGCCTGGACTGCTCTGGGCTGTCCTCCATCCCAAGCCTTGGCTCAGGCTCAAGGCCCTGGCCCCTCCTCATGCTGCTGTGGACAGAACACCCCACCCCACCCTCCGTGCCCAGAAGGGACTGGTGCTGCTGCCTCCAAGGACTGTTCTCTGACACACCTTCTGCCCAGGTACCAACAGTCCTGGCCACCAATGACATCATACTTTATGCGCCAGGAAAAATCTTATCATCTCACTGAATTTTTGATGAGAAAACAGTGACCCAAGAGCTAGAGATCTTTTCTGAAATCCTAGGGACTCCTGCACTACAAGACAGAGCGGCGCCTAGAAGTCAGGTCTGTTTTTCTCTTGGCCAGGTGGCTACCTATCTGCTGATGGATGTTGATATGCTCTCCCCCATGGGTCCCCAGGGGTTCCTGAAGCCAGTGTGAAGGCGAATGACATCAGGCTCACAGAACACTCACACCACATCTGGTGAGATTAGCAAGAAGTCTACCCAAGATAACTTAACAGCAGGCTGCAAAGCCCAGGCCCACCACGGCCAACATCCCACCTCTTTCGACACAGAGCCAGTGAAAGTGGTGACTCTGCCGCCCGGCCCCCAGGGAGCTGAGACTCTGGCCACAGGCCTGACCAAAGCCCAGGGCTCCCATCCCCTGGCCCTGCAGGCAGTTAAAGGTCTGAATTTCCAGCCCAGGGATAGGATGGGCCTTCCATGGGTGATGACTGGAAGCAGCAGACAACCACTTATGCCAGAGATGATCACTGGGGCAAGGGTGTCTCAACAGGCCCCTGTCACAGGCTCCGAGGAGCAAGGAGTAGAAAGGGAAGCCAGACCCACTCCAGTTCTGTCTCCTCCATTATTCCCTGGCACAGAAGTCCCACCTGGAAGCAGCAAGACCACCTCCACCCTGACCACACACGTGGCTTCACTGAGACAAACTCTCCTGGACACAACGCCAGCTTCTCTAAGTAGGGAAGCTGCCTACGACCACCTACTCCAAAGTTCGGGACGCTGCATTTCACAAGCTCCACATCTCCACCCTGGTCCTAGCAGCAGCCACCTCCAGTCACTTAGCACAGCCCACCTGACAGCTGGCCTTGGCACAGCTGGGTGCTTCCATCCACAAGCCACTGAAGGACATCTGAGGAAGAGAGGTGACCCAGCTGTTGTCTGAAAACTTTCTGATCATCAAGTGTCAATAACAGAAACAGCCCAAGCCACTTCTGCAGACATGTCCCATCGGCACCACAGGAGACAATGCTGGGGTCTCCTGGACATGAACACCTCTGAGCTGAACTGCAGTGCAGAAGGGTCTTAATCTGAATGTAAAGAAGTTTTGGGGCACTCTACCAATTGTATGTGTTTGTTACCAGAAATGAACTCAGGGCCTGTACTTCCTCCCAGGGCCACTGAGCCACATGACTGACCCCATAACCAATATTTTAAAAATCTGTTACAATAATTTTACGCACTTATTTCTGTATTTCAGTGCTGGGGATGGAGCCCTAGGCAAGCACTCTATCACTCTATATCCCCAGCAAGTACAAAATAGAAACCCGGGCAAGAAGAAAGCAGTCAGACTGGCAGCCTCATGCCTGTCCTTAACCTAACGAGGTCTGTAACATCTCCTTGCTCAAGCAGAGCGTGTGAGCCTACTCCTGGGGAGGAACTGGGACCCTCAGCTCTGGCCTTCCAGCCGGGCACATCAGCCTCCAGGAGCCCTGGACATCCTTCCCGGTATGTCTGTGGCGCTGAAGACGAGACTCAGCCAAGGTTGCACAGCCAGAGCTGGAAAGGGCAGTGAGGTTCCCTCAGGCAGTACCTACAGGGACTTCAAGACTTAACAGGATTTTCCAAGATGGGGCTTGTAACCCAAGCTGGAGCAACAGAGGAGCATCCTACAAAGTAGGTGGGAAAGAAGAGACAAGGTCACTGCAGGGAGCTATTGGGGCACCAGGCGCTGGCAGCACCCTGGCAGGCAGGAGTCCCACATCCATGTTGCAACTGAGCTTCCTCCATTGGCTCATGCTGTGACAGCGAGGACAGGCTTGAGCCGCCTCTCCACTGCCCCTACTCACCTCGCCACTGTCCTGTGGGGCTTTCTGGTCCTGATAAGGGCCCCAAGGACACAGCAGGACAAGCACTTCCCACTGGCCTCTCAGAATGCGCTGGCCCCACACCAGAGCACCCCTCCAAGGAACCTGCAGATGGCAGGGCCACCACTCCATGAGCTGACCGCCAAGGCAGCAGTGTGGCAAAGGAGACGGCAATGCCAGCGCTACCTCTGTGAAGTACAGAAGTGGAACCCACTCATCCCCAAGTACTGCCCCCATCACAGAGTGGCCATCATACCAGGCCTCTGGCAATAAATCAGTAAGTATTGTGCTTCCAGTCTCAGAGCCAGACGGGTCTGGTGTGTTGAGGTCCTCGAGGACCTGTTGGCTGGAGCTGTCTGGGCTGTGGTTCAGGGGTGCAGCTGTGCCCATCCACCTCCTCCCTCCCTCCTGGACTGAGTGCCCCCAAATCATCGTGCAGCTGTACAAGCATAATCAGAGGCCTGGCATGACTCAAAGCTGGGGGTGGCAGGAGGTTGGAGGAAGGTGCCAGCACGGTCCATGCCTGTCTGTAATTACCCCCGGCACAGGCAGTGGATCACAGTGCAGCAATGTACGGGGAGGCTGGCAGTCATCCAGCCACCCAAAGCACAGGGCTTCCAGGGGCACAGGCGTCTCCCTGTGAGGCACCAGGTTAAATCTCTAGGAGGGGCAGAGAAGATGCATGGGGCAGGACAGGCTCTGTATTACGGGCCCAGAATGAGGACAGGAGCAAACCCAGCCAGCAGTGGACAGGGCACCCCCACACCAATCAACAGGCTGGGTACCCCAACAACGACAACCACAGACAACGCCAGCCTGGAGCAGCCCTGCCTTCCTCCACTGCTCCTGCTCTTGAGTATGGCCCAGACTCACCAACCCAAGAGCAGAGAGACGGGCCTTTGGTTCCCTGTCAGCTGCTTTCTCAATGTCACATGCCAGTCCTCCCCTGCAAGACTGTACCCTCTGTGGCCAAGGGCCAAGCCCCATCCTGCAGCCCAGACCTGTGGAAGCCTCTGTCCCCCCAAAATGAGCAAAAGAACACAGCTCCCTAGAGCACCTCCCCTGCTGTCCCCCAACAGTGACCCTCAAGAGCTGGGAGCAACACTGGCCATCATTATAACTTTAAACCTCAAGTCCAGTTGGTTACCCACACTGGTCAGGCAATCTCCCCAACAGACACACACATGAGAACCACAGAGACAGCAGGCACAGGCAAGCACGGTCCCAATCCATGTCCCAGAGGTCCCGGGGCACCTGGAGACAGCCCTGTCACACCCACCACCAATCACTGACCCCATGCAACAATGCACCAGGCACCTGGCATCTCGGAAGCCAACAAAAGAACTGACCCACGGGGCCAGGGATATAGCTCAGTGGTTCCGGCGCCTGTCTTGCAAGCGCAAGGACCAGGGTTCGATCCCCGGTAACCACATAACAATAACGGGTGTGGAGACTCACCCCAGCGGCAACCAATACCACATACCAGTGCCGGGTGTGGTGGCTCACACCTGTAATCCCAGCATTTGGGAGGCATAGGCAGGAGGATTGCTGTGATGTGAGTTTGAGGGTGAGCTCAGGGCCAGCCTGAACCACAAAGCGAGACCCTGTCTCAAAAAACCTTAAAAAAAAAGAACTGACCCATGAACACAGCTGGGGACAGGTCTTGTACACTGGGCAGGCAGCTGAGATCAGGATGCCCCTACTAAGAGAACAGGATCTGAATAGCTGCCACCAAAGTGCTGATGGCTGGCAAAGGCAGACACCGTGGGATGTAAGAGCAACACGGGGGGTCCGCCCAGCTAGCCACTGTGAAGATGATACATGGAAAGCTGGCCCCAGACAGCACTCTGTGACATAAGTATACACATGCATGCGCACACAGAGTGGAACACAGCAGTTGCTGACATCCCCCTGACAGGGTGCGATCCTCTAGGTAGACAGTGCCCATACCAAGTCAGTACCCATCACAGACCTCACTTCCTTACCTCTATACAGGCCTTACTAGTTAGACAGGACCACCGGATGTGTTGGTCCACATCTGTGCATCAACCCCAGCCCTCTGGGAAGCAGACGAGGCAGGAAGATCACCACCAGTGTAAGACCAGCCCAGTCACTGAAGCAATTTAGGAAGCTCCCATTTTAAAGTTTAAAAATGGCTGGGGGGCTGGAGATTTTAGCTCAGTAGTTGCAGCATCTGCCTGGCAAGCACAAGGTCCCTAGCTCAATCTCTGGTAACTACAGACAGCAACGCTGGGTGTGGTAACTCATGCCCACCAGCAGTCAGTACCACATACCACAGTGCCAGACATGGTAGCTCCCGACTATAGTCCCAGGCTCCAGAGGCAGAGGCAGGAGGATTGCTGTGAGTCTGAGGCTCACCTGGGCTACACAGTGAGCTCAGGACCAGCCTGAACTACAAAGCAAGACCCTGTCTAAAGAAATAATTTTTAAAAATGGCTGCGGATGTTGTGAAGTACTATGACTGGTTTCAATCCCTAGTATAGCAAATAATAAAAACACATTAAAAAGCCAGCCATGAACTTTAAAAAAAAGGGTGGGGGGCCGGGGATTTAGCTCAGTGGTTCCAGCGCCTGTTTTGCAAGCGCAAGGACCCGGTTTTGATCCCCGGTTAACCACATACAATACTGGGCATGGAGATTCACAACCAGCAGCTACCAGTACCACATACCACAGTGCCGGGCGTGGTAGCTCACACCTGTAATCCAGCACTCGGGAGGCAGAGGCAGGAGGATTGCTGTGATGTGAATTTGAGGCTGAGTTCAGGGCCGGCCTGAACTACAAAGCAAGACCCTGTCTCAAAAAACCTTAAAAAAAAAAAAAAGCCAGCCATGGTGGCTCACACCTGTAATCCCAGCACTCGGGAGGCAGAGGCAGGATTGCTGTGAGTTCATGGCTGGCCTGGGATACATAGTAAGTTCCGGGCCAGCTTGAACTTCAAAGCGAAACCTTGTCTCACACACACACAAAATCACATTAAATTAAAAAGGGGAAGAATCTCACTGTGGTTCATGGTCAGCAGCATTTCTCTCAAATCCTGGAAACAACCACCTTGAGAAATATGTGGGATGTGATGGGGACAAGTGGTGGCAGGTGCCTAAGGCTCGATGTCCAGCCTCTGTCAGCCCTGACCAGTCACACCAGAGGTGACAAACTCAACTGGCTCCAGGAACCCTCTGGCACCTGCCACCTTTTGATCCCCGGTTAACCACATACAATACTGGGCGTGCCACCTTCACAGGACAGCTGCACCAAGGCCAGGCCAACTTCCTGCCAACAGCTGCACGGTGAGGGGGATAACCACATGGTCTCTGGTGCCCAGCCTGACCGTGTTGCCCAAGGCCCTGGGATCACACACTGTAGGGCCTGCTCCTGCTAGGATGCTCTCACACCTTGCCATGTCAATGTGTCCCAATAATACTATTCCTGAAAGATGCTGAAGTTGCTGCCCTCGAGTATCATGGGTCATCTGGGAGTCAGGGCTGGTTCTTTATTCTCCTGAGTACCAGACCATGGCCACCAGCAGCCACGGCCGGCTGGCATCTGCACAAAGGGACAGAGGGCCCTTAGGCTTCAGGCTGCCTTTACTCTGAGGGGCAGCAGCCCTGCCCCCTGGCCCCGGTACGCTGTCCTTGCATCCCAGGAGTTGCCTCCTCACTGTCCCCCCTGCGAGGCCCGAGGGGCCAAGAGCGAGTTCCCAGGGATATGAGGAAGCTGTCCTATTTTTCCTGCCCTTCAACTTTCATGAAATTCCCCGAGGACACAACTCCCAAGGGAACTGAGCCACTAGGAAAGAGGTCAAAGACTGCTTTATTGGTTCTTCCAGGAGGAAAATCACAACTGTACATTTTACTCTTGAATTTTAATCAGCAGGGCCAAGGACAAGCATCCTTCTCTGCCAAGGCAAACTCCACTCAGAACTGCAGTTGAAGCGACGCATGGGCCAAAGCAAACAGCTGAGCCGCATCGCCGGGTGACACTGAGCAGGGCCACATCCCAGCCCTTCCAAGAGGCACCGCTGCCAGCATTTCTGCAAGTGCCAATCTGGGCACAGGCGCAGTCCATAGCAGTGAGCCACAGGCAGTGTGGTCCCAGGAAAGGACAGAGTACAGCAGAACCTGGACCAGCTGGACCGGCCCAGATCTTCTCACAGACAACGTCGGCTGTCTCCTGGCTGTGCCTCTGTGTAGGCCGAGTTTCTGCCTGGTTAACATGCCAAAGCTGCCCAACCTGTATGGCACTGCCACGCTGCTGTAAGCTTTCCAGTGACAACACACCAGAAGATAACAGAGCACGGGGCTCAAAGACTCAACAGTCTGGCCTCAAGAGGACAGCACCAACCCTTTCCTAACAGCCAAACAGCCTTGCACAGCAGAGCCTGTCACTAAAGCAAGAGCAGCCCTGGAGTGGAATAGCCCTTCAGACCCCTACAGCCTGCATCTGTCCATCTCCGAGAGAATCCTACCAAGATCTCACCTGCACACCTTCCTCAGGCCTATCAAGTATAAAACAGAATCCGTGTGTTCATTGCAAACCTCAATCCTGCCACGCTCCGGCTGGAGGGACTAAAGCCTGTGCACCCTGACCTGGACAGTTTTTCTGCCACCACGAGTCTCCCTTCAGCCATCCAGGTCGATGACAGCTGCATCTTGGTGAAGCTGCAGCGCTGCAACTGCAGGCTGCCAGCTGGGGGACGAGTCATTAGGGTGGCCACAGAATTCCCCAGAGCAAAGCCACTTGGCACAGCTCTCTTGGTCCTCACTGTGAAAGTTCCTGTTTAATGGTTTTATGTGGAATCAGGAAAAACCGGAGGTGGGGGGGGGTCATGACCAACACTTCTCTTCCACACTCCACAATAACCAGTGAACTGTAATGGAACTAATGACTAATAATTTAATAAACCTCCCTCCCTTGACAGCATGTGCTTCCACTGAGCAACAAAACCAGAAATGTACACATACGCCACAGAATCCCCGCGATGATGAGCATAAAACCCTAAAGGCTGTTCCGAATCCTGTTTACCAGCAGCTCCAACATGGCTTCAGAGCTGCCGCAGCACCTCATCCGCTTCAGGATTCCTCCAGACCCACTCGCTGCAACTTTAAAGCCTCGATTAAAAGCTGTATTAAAGTATAATCTGCTCCCTGGACGCCGGGTGAAACCAAAGGGGCCGCCCCGGAAGCTTCCATGTGGCTGTCGGCAGCCTGAGCGAGCCAGTTAGGTTGTTTCACAGGCCACTGGCTAAGGAGGCACAGCCACGGCCAGTTAACACGATTAGGAACTGTTGCTCTGAGAACTGGTCGGGTCACAATCCCATTCAGCTGCTGTGAGCCGGCAACTCCGCGGGAAAACCAGCTACTCTAGCCAGCCTTCCACTCCACCTTGAGACACAGTTGTGAAAGAAAGCATATCTTTGTAGAAGGACGCCATGGACCGGCCAGGGCAGAGATTTCTCGCTTGAGAAAATGCCCCAGGGAGCTGCAGCCTGCCTGGTGCCATCCGGAGCAGGGCGGTGTGGCTGGGGGCGGGGGCATGGTATGAGGGAATGGAAGCTGAAGAATAAAAAACCCGGGGCAGTCCATCTGCACAAACGTGCCCAGGAGGGGCCGGAGAGTCGGCTTCCAGGGGCTGGCTCTGCGGTTGTTCCAGGGGAAACTGTCATTTCATGGGTGAGGACGTGAATGCGACTCCGAACACATATCAGAAGCAAAGGCAGGCGCGTCAGCCTCCTACACAATTAGTCTTCTCCCTCCGCGGTTACATAAGATGATGGATTATCTGTCCACCCATCCAACCTGCCCGCGCTCGACCTCCCACCTTAGGCTAAGTCCTTTAACACGGGGAGTTGTAGAGAGGGAAAGCCTGTTGAGAAGAAAGTGCCCAACACTGGCGTAACCGCGCGTGGAAGAGCCCCACGGTGCCACGGCGCTAAGCCGGCTCAGGGCATCCGGCGACGGCGGCCTGGCCGCCCCCGCGAAGCCCCCTCAGCTCGCTCCATTCAGCTCTCCCGGGGCTCGAAAGGGACTCGAGGGTTCTCAGACCGGGCGCGGCTCCACTCCGCAGACGCCCGGCGAGCGCGCAGAAGGGCGCGCGGGGGCCGAGCAACGCCGTCGGAGTGGGGGCGCCCGCCGGCACTGGGGGCGAAGCGGGCCGCGAAGGGCGAAGGGGGCTCAGGCGGACGCGGCCACCTGTGCCTGGCCGGCGCCGAGCTCACCACGCCCGCATCCAGGGGCCGGGCAAGAAGATCCCGCGAGGGCCCCGGTCCCTGGGCTCCCGGCCGCCCGATCGGGACCGAGCCACGGGACGGACTCGGTTAGGCGCTGGGGCTCACCTTGTAGACATTTTCCGTGAGCCGGTGCATCTCCTCTGAGCGTGACAGCGACATGGTCTCGGGTCCTGGCTGCACCACAGACCAGAGCTGGAAAACGGGCAGCGGAGACGGCAGCAGCAACAGCAGCAGGAAGTAAAGACGCGCGCACCCAAACCACAGTTCCAGGCGGCAGCCGACTTTATAGTCGTGGTCGGCTCCGCCCCCCATCAGTCCCCTCCCTTCTCCCCGCCCCCGCCTCGCCCGGATCACCGCCCCCGGCCGCCCGCCCCCGCCCAGCCCCGCCGCTGCTAGGCAACCGCCCCGCCCGCTACAGCGCCGCCTTTCCCATTGGTGAGTTCCGGGGGCGCGGGTGGAGGGCGGGTTCAGGGGCGTGGCCCGGAGGCCAGCTCCTGGCGGCGATTGACCCGCGGCGCTGTCAATCCCGGGAAGCAGGAGGAGGTGCGGCGTGGGCTGGGGCCCGGGAGCAGCCTGAGGGGGCCCGGCGACAGCCGGGCTGGGGGCGGGGAGCGGGGGCAGGGTGGCGCAGGAAGAAGGAGCAGAAGGTGGGGGGAGGCGCGCGGGTGGCGCCGGCGGGAGCGCGCGTGGAGGCGGCACTCTGCGGGGCAGTCGTCCGACCGCCCGCTAGCCTGGGTCTCGGCCTGATGCCGCCGGGGTCTGGTCCGTCTGGTCCGGAAGCTGACGGGCAAGTTAGTCCGAAGGTGAGTCCAAGAGATTGGCGGCCACCCTATGGGGCTTGGAGAAGGCAGGAGAACTGCGAACGGGACCGGGCAGGGTGGGTCCTCTGGCGGCCCCGCGAGGTGGGCCGGCGCGGGGGGCACTTGGACCTAGGATTGTGGTGGGAAAGAGACCCTAGGAGGATTTGGAGAGTGGAGGTTGGGCACAGCCTTCTGCGGGGACTAGGGGACCGGGAGAGGGAGAGGAGGACGGGAAGAGCCTCGTGGGCACCGGGAGGGGTGGGCCCTGGCGGGGAGGGTGGTGCTTGGAACGCAGGGAGGAGGAGCGCGAGCCTAGCCGCCTGGGGTTTTAAGGAAGGTCCTCAGAAGCTCTCCGAGATGACCAAGCGGCGCACGGGGTTCCAGCTCAACACCAGGGGAGATATTTACATAAATTAGATGCACGCAGAGGCAATATTTGCTTTACGCTGTAGAACACCAGGTTGAATGTTTTCCTTTGATTAAACTCGGTACTCTCCACCAAGATCCCGTTCCTGGACAGGGGCGCCACTAGTTCATCCCTTCAACGAGAACAGGCTTCCAGCGGACACAGATCTGCAGGAGGGCGGTCAGATAGCCAGACAGACAGCAACACACTCAGGTGGCTCCCGTGCTCCATGTGGATGAGAAAGGGAAGTGGGATCCAGGAAGCTGTGGGCAGCAGTTTGCCTCCCCGGCCTGGCTTCCTTTCCTTTAGCTGCCCACACTGGCCTCTTCATTTTCTTTATTGTCCCCAGCGTCCCCAGGGACATTCCCTGCATTTCTCTTCTGTGATTCTTTGATTGTGACAGAAAGCCGGTTAGGTTGGCTCTCACAAGTGAAGGAATTTATTGAAAAGACTAGTAAGTCCCCAGGGCTTCCTTCACCTGCCCCCACCCTAGGCCAGCCCCCACTTCCCTGCAACACTCACCATCCCTGCCTTGGACTGCTGGCTCTGAGCGGAGCCAACTTGGGGCTGGTGGGCACAGAGGTGCTGCAAGGAGGATCAAATGGCAGGAGGAGGCCGCCTCACTGGGATGGCGGAATTAGCCGCAGAAGAGTTCTCCACCCTGCAGCCCTGAGATAAGAGGGAGGGAAGGGGGCAGCCTCTGAAAAAGCTTCCCCGTTCTGCAAAGTTTCCCATGGACTTTGCTAAATAGCCCTGCCTGTGTTTGCCCTGCGTGTGTTCCAGAGGACACGCTCAGTTGAGTGTGACCTGAGACACTCAGAGCCCAACCTACTTCCAGCAGTCTCTGGCCTGGGCCTGCCTCTGCACCTGACAGCTGGGGAGGAGGCCGCAACAGAAGGCTGCAGAGAAGAGGGCCATTGAAGCCCCTGCCTTCCTCAAAATGAACACACACCCCACGTGGCGCCCAGCTCAGGAAAGGCACGGTGGCTGGTGGCAGGTCTGAGCAGGGCTGCCTTGGAATGGGGCGCAGGAAAGCCCAGGGGCCTGCCTGCTCCCGGTCTGTGTCCTGTGTCCCAGGGCCAAGTGCCTACCCTTTTAGCTCACAGAGGGAGGTCCTAGCCCCAGGGGAACCCACACCAGCCTCCACTGGGCCTTTGCGACTTGGGCAGCAGCACTTTTCAATGATTCTCAGGTTCTGAGAAGGGCCGGGCAGGCTTGAGGCTGGGTGACTACAGGCCAGCCTGACACCAGCTGTAAGTGGCATCAGGAGGGTGTTCTGCCTCAACCCTGTGAGTTTTGGAAACACTTAAACCCTTTGTGGAACTCAACTTGTTCTTGCCGGCCTGGCTTTCCTAAAGCCTGGGCAATGAGCAGACTGGGCCCTCGCCCACCCCTCGGGCAAGACTGCCAGCCATTGCAACTTCCAGATCCTCTGCCTCTTCCCAGATTAGGGTCTTCTTCTGGCCCTGGGCTGGGGTGGGGCACAGTTCCCAAGTGGAGGTTCCCAGGTGGGGGCTGGAGGTAGTTCCTGCAAATGAGCAGCTCCTCAGGGATCACTGAGCAGACAGGCGGAAATCCATATGCTCTGCCTTCTGCGCAGCCTTGTGACTCCTTCCTTGGTGGGCATGGCCTTGGACTAGGGGGACTGTAGCCATGGAGATCCATGGCTGCCCATCTCTGAACTAGAGTCCACTGCCACTGACCATCCTTGCAGAGTAGTGAGCTGGGGCCAGAGGCAGCAGTGACCCCATACCTAGACTTGACCCTGAGCTCCGATGCTGACCCCAGGTCAACCGCACCAGTGGGCAGCACAGAGACAGGCAGGGGGGCAGGGAGCGCCAGCGTGCATGTCTCCAGCAGCTTATTTTTAGTTGCGTTATGTAAGTGGCTTCATCTCAACGTCACGTAGGAAGGGGGGTCTCAGATTTAATTACAGGATGACAGCCTTTGCCTTTCAAGCAAGCTGTTCTCCTGGCAAGGCAGGCACAAGGATTGTGAGTTTTTGCTTAACACAAGGAGTCCGTCCAGCAAAACTTTAACCACTTTTCACTTCTCTTGGTCTGTCTCTGACCTCTTCACCTGGCTATGGCAGAGCGGACCTGACAGGTGGCCCTTGGTCCAAGAGCCCAGGACAGTTTGTACCTGTTGAGGGAGTGCTCTGCACCCGATTTGCTGGCAACTTTACTCTCCCCGAGCAGGAACCACCCATGCAGAACTCCTCTTCCCTGTTTCCTGGTCCTGGACTGAAGCTCTTGTGATCATACCCAGAAAGTTCCAGAGCAGATGAGAACGGAAGGCAGGAGAGCCCGGCTCACACAGCTTCTGGGGGCAGAACCAGCAAGCGGGGCCAGCCCCCTGCTGTCCCTGCCCTTGCTTCCTGCCCTCTCCCAGAACTCCTGGTCCCCAGAAGGTCCTGTGCACACTGCGTGGGGCATTACGCTCCTGCTTCCCGGAGGGGCTGACCGGCTGACCTCTTTGTGCTCTGGGAGTCCCCAGTTGGGAGTCCTGCCCCTGCCTGCACCAGGCGTCAGGACCACTCTGTCCGGTGTGTAGAGCAGGAGCACGGCTCCATTGCAGGCTGCCACCTACAGGTTCGAGGAGAGAGTGAGACCCACTTTGCCAGGATGCAGGGCAGACACAGGCACAAGGTTGGGGGTCAATTCCAGAAGCTGGTTGCTCCTGTGTAGGCAGAGTGCGGCTGCCGTGGCTGCTAAGTGCCTGGGAGTGGAGGTTAGACCGGGAAGCAGTGCTGGGAGGGGCCAAGGCAAAGGGTTCCAGAGACCCTGGCCTGGCATGTGCTGAGCCTGCCATGTTTTGACTTTTTCATTTTTGGTACTGGGGATCGGACTCGGGACCTTGTGCTTTCGAGGCAGGTGCCGGAAACCACTGAGCTAAATCCCTGGGTAGCACCAGGATGTTTTAGAGTGCTGCTGTTGTTAGGTTGGACGGGGCACATCCAGAGAACACCCGAGTGCTGGTTCCATTTAAAAAGTGAAGGCGGGGAGCCCACTCCCTCTTACCTGAGGGTTCAAGAACACAGAAAGAGGGAATGAGCAGCCTCCCAGCCTGGTGCCCCAGCACTGTCTGCTTGGGGGCAAGACCAACACCAGTGAGAGGTCCCGGACACACAGGACTTGCTGGCGATTTATCAGATCTTCCTCTCCAAACCCCCAGTCTAATCGTGAGAAAAACATTGCAACTCTGAAGGGCATCAAAGACGAGAAGTCTGAGAAACTGGCAGCCTAGAGGAGATAGGACAACTGCAGGTCACAGGGAGTTTGTGTGGGACCCTGGACTGGATGCCAGAAAGTCTGAATAAACCTCAGTCTTGGTGATAGATAATGTGTCAGATTGGCTTAACTGCAGCAGATGCACCATGCCACTCCCTCCAGGGGTGTGTGAATTCTTCCAGTCTCTATTTACTTAAACTTAAAACAGTTCTGGAATTAAACTCTTTAAGGGGGAATTGGTCTTGGCACAGGCCTGCAGGGGCCTGGGGTGAGTGCCAGCCTCCCCTGCTGTAGTCTCCAGGACCCTGCATTCACTGTGTCCACTGGGGGGCCCTCAGATGGAACAGTGGCCCTGAGGCCCAGGGTAGCGGGTCGTAGAGCACACTGGCACTCTGCGGAGGGGCCATTTGGGCTGGGGAAGTCCCTCGATGGTCATGGCTACACTGCCCACAAAAGCTAAGGCCATGGGTGTGGAGCCCAGGTGGTGACCACCTCCTTGACTGCATCTCAGGTTTGCCTACCCTTGACCTCCTCTGCTTCAAAAGCTTTCCTCTCCCTGGCTTTAGATAGGCAGACCCACCCCTGACGGCCAGCAGTGTCCCCTGCTGTCTATCTGTCCCTCGATGGCACCTGAACTGTGAGAGGTCACCTGGGAGGTGACCGTGTGGGTGTGGCTGCCTGGCCCTTCCTGCTGTGGTCCGGTCTCCATTTTCTCAGAGGCAGTCTAAAAAGTTCTAGCCCCAGCTTTCCCTGACAGGCTTAACGTGGAGGCTTGAGGGTTCTGAGGGTTTTTGCTGAGGGCTGACAGGACAGGAAATGGGACCTTCCTCTGTGGGGTAGGT
The DNA here is from genome assembly GCA_004026965.1 of Petromus typicus. Lineage (NCBI taxonomy): Eukaryota > Metazoa > Chordata > Mammalia > Rodentia > Petromuridae > Petromus > Petromus typicus. The sequence goes on from PVIR01032190.1 coordinate 14,096, forward strand.
GCGGAAAGAGGTTCCCCAGCAACCGGCCCTTTATGTAATCTGCACCTTGGCTCAGCGTGACTCCAGGTCCGCGTGGGAGGCAGTACGAGGGTGCGTGTGGGGCGAGAACGGGCCTCGACGTTTCCTCGGGTGCCTCTCCTCCTCTCTCACATCTCAGCGTCATCCTGTCTGCCAGCTCGGTCACCCACTTGCCTATTAGAATACATTAACTGACAGTACAGACTTAAATAACTCGGGCAGGTGACAGGCCCGCCGGAGACGAGGACCGACTGGGCAGCGAGGGAGGCCTCGTACCGTGCATTGACTCGAAGTGGGAGGGTTCAGTGATCAGCTGGGCGGAAGACCAGGTGCTAGTGCCACACACTTCGGGACCTTCAGAGGGTGGTGGCGTGGACAGCAGCTACTGCCCAGGAGCAGTGTGGGCTCTTGGGTGTGCCCGTGGTAGCTCAGCACCCTCTCCATGGAGACAAAAGATAAACTTCGCCTCACACCCAATAAAATGACACGTTTACCCCTAAGGCGGAAGCTTGTCCGTGTTTTCCAACCACTTTGCCCTTTTCCTCACTTAAATTGACTTGAAATGATCGAAGAAAGTGCTTTCGGGTGGGGCCAGGCAGGGTAGAGGGAGCCATCCTGAATCTGCAGTGAGGAACACCCCGGGAGCCAGGCTTGTGTGTCCCCAGGTCCCGCCGTGCACAGCCAGAGTGGCAGAGTTGTGCCTGGCATCCCTGGCTCTGCCTGAGGAGCCAGAAGCCCAGACGCTGCCGTTGGGCTCCGCAGGCTCGCAGATGGCTTCCCTGCCCGGGGCTGGCTGCTTCTAATTTCAGCTGCTGGAGGCTCCGGGAGCTCGCTCTCTTTTTTTAATTCCATGTTTATTTAAAGCCAGATTTTGAAATATTGTCTTCAGCCTTAAAATCTGACAACTTCTTCTTGTAGCAGATCCCGGAACCCTGCCGAGGGCCCCAGGAGTAGAGCAGCTCTGAGGACGGAGCTCCCGCTGCCCTCCACCCTGGGTGACACCAGGTGAGGAACTCTTGGAGAGCTGGCCAAGGTCCCCTTCAGCAGTCCCAGCTGGCAGCACAGAGCCTGCTGCTGCACAGCCCGCGTTTCCAGATACACAAGGAGACACTGGGGGCAGCTCCGGTTGGGGCAGGAGCACTGTTGCCTGGTGCTGGTCACCGGAATGGGAGGGGTTGCCCCGGGGCCGCCCTGAGCCGCCTGTCATCTGCCACAGAGCCTGATGTGGTCCACATGTGCCCCCATGGAGGAGGGTTGATGGCTGCATGCTGGGCCGAGTCCCCTGGGTTATTCTTTTCCCTTTGCTCACCTGAGCCACACCGGTTTTCCTTGCTTGTGGGAATCAGGTCACTGAAGGGGTCTTGGGTTAGAATCACACATTCAACTTGCTGGATGTCAGAGGTGAGGAGTCCGTGTTCCTTGAGTTTTGAAGAATGAATTCCAAGGCACCAAGGATGAGCCTTCAGCTTTCTGGCATTCGGACGCTGGGTTGCTGTACAGGAAAGCACTGCCAGTCAGCCGGGTTATTTGCTCAGGTCAGACTCAGGCCACGGGAACTCTGTCTCTTCCATGTTTCAGGGGAACGTCTTAGGGAACTGGCCGGGGGGAGGCAAAGGGCCCGCCAGGCATTTGAGGAGGTGGACACTCAGGAGAAAGGCATGCGTTCACCTGACCAGTGCAAAGGCAGTAGCCGGAGGGCTCATTTTGGAGCTGTGACGCCACAACAGGACCTCAGAGCTGCCCTGGGGCTGGCTGGGCAGTCAGAGTGGGCCCAGCTGGGGCAGCAGCCCTGGGACGCTGGCGACGCTGGCACAGGCCCCGCACAGCTGCTCTTCCAGTTCCAGGCCAAACTAATGCCAGAGCTGTGGGGGCGACGGGGGCAGGTGCAATCTGCAGAGAGAGCCGAGCCCTTTCCCAGGAGCTGGGAGGCTCCTCCGGGCACTTAAAAAGCAGGGGTGTTGGATGGTGTCCCTGGCATGTCTGGCCAGAAAGGAACATGATTTCCAGAAAAACGGTTGGAGTGTTAAGCTTCAGAATGTCATTTCTCCCAGCAGGCTTGTTTTCTCCCGAAGTTAGAAGACACAGAGATCTTTGTTGAGGTTTGGGGAAAACTTTAGCTCTCTGCTAGTTGTCGCAATGAAAAGAATATTCTATCCCCAGGAGAGGAACAATCACTCTACACAGATTCGGGGGACGTTTTACCCCCAGTACAACCAGAGGTCGACTTGATGTGACCTTTGCGAATGTCACCCGTCTGCAAGCAGAACCGAGGATCCTGCCAAGATCTGGCAGCTGTAAATTCTCACCCAGATTTGGAGACTTTTCTTTGCAGCCTCAGGAGCAACACAGTCTTTTGTGCAGCCTCAGGACTTGGTTTCCAGAGCCCCGGGGGAGCTGAGGCTGCAGGATTCAATTGTAACTTCCTACCTATTTTGGCTCCTGGAGTTCCCTCTGGGAAACCCTGTGCCTTGGATTCTCATCAGAAATGTGGACACGAGACAGCGGCAGGGACTCAGCTGTTCCTCAGAGCCTCTTCCAAGAGATGGAGCTGGGGGTGCCTGGTTTCCAAGGCCAGGTTCCAGGGCATTGGCTGGAGGGAGACTTGGGAGTGGCGGTGCTGGAGCACCTGCCCTTGGCTACAGCACTCGCACCCAGGACTGATGAGTTTACAACAGGTGTTGCTCCATGGCAGAAGTGGTGACAGCCTCGCACCTTTTTGCCTGGCAAGGGGCACATCCCTCCATCTTTGACGCTGCCGCAAGGCCCAGACTTCAGAAAGGTTAATGAATTTGACATCATTGGGAACCCACCACTGCCCCCTGGTGGGAAGTCAGAGAAAGGAGCCTTGGGACGGCATGGGTGGGGCAGGTGTGAAGCAAGGGGCACTTAGCGGAGAAGAGGGACTGCACAGGCTCCTCCGGGGTGGAGGGTCGGCAAGTGGAGCAGAGGTGACAGGGAAAAATATCTTTCAACTTGCTGGATGTCAGAGATGAGGTGTCTCTTCTCGATACCCCGAGAAATTCACTTGGGCCCTTGTGCTTCCAAGGTAGGCAGGGCATCACCAGAGCTAAATCCCCAGCCCTTTCTTTACCTCATTTCTCCCTCTGAGACTTCAGTCCCTTCTTCTTCTTCTTTTTTGTTTTTTTAAGTTTTTTGAGACAGGGTTTTGCTTTGTATTTCAGGCTGGCCCTGAGCTCAGCCTCAAATTCACATCACAGCAATCCTCCTGCCTCTGCCTCCCGAGTGCTGGGATTACAGGCATGAGCCACCACGCCCGGCACTGTGGTATGTGGTACTGATTGCTGCTGAGCATGAGTCTCCATGTCCAGTATTGTGTATGGTTTCCAGGGATGGAACCCGGGCCCCTGCGCTTGCAAAACAGGCGCCAGAACCACTGAATTAATTCCCCGGCCCTTCAGTCCTTTATTCTTAAAGGGTTGCAAAAGGTAGAAGTCCATCTTCAGGAACTGCTTTAGGCTGAGATGGGACAAAATTAACAATTTTAAAGCGTTTAATTCATTCCAAGTTATACCTTGAGAAACCACCCTCCTAGGATCTTGTGGCAGGTTTGCCCTGCAAGTGCTGGAACAGGATGTGGCCTGGCCAGCAGCTGCCCGCCCCTCCTGGCTGTTCCCTCCAATTCTTTTTTTTTTTTTTTTCTTTCTGAGACAGGGTCTCGCTTTGTAGTTCAGCCTGGCCCTGAACTCATTGTAAAGCCCAGCCTAGCCTCAAACTCGAGGCAGTCCTCCTGTCTCTGCCTCCTGAGTCCTGCTATTACAGGCGTGGTCCACCACACTCAGCACTGTGGTAATGTGGCACCTGGAAGGATCAAACTAGGGACTTTATGCTTACCAGGCAGATGCCGGAATCCCTGAGCTAAATCCCCAGCCCGTGTTCCCTTCCCATTTGAAAAAGCTCTCTTTCCATTTTTTTCTATTTATAAAAAAATCCCTTCCCCCCCATCTCTTTGTCTCTCTTCCCACTTGAAAAAGATCTCCCAGCTTCCTATTCTCTATCTTATGTTTTGCTTCTTACTTACATTTTGAGTTTCTCATATGAGAAAAACCATGAGATATTTAAACTTGTGTATATGATTTACTTCACTCAACATTATGGTCTCAAGGTGCATTTGTCTACAAATGCCTCAAGTTTATCCTTCTTTATGGCAGAGTAGTAAGGCATTGTGTATAAATACCGCACTTTCTTTATCCATCCATCTGTTGATGGACATATAGGCTGCTTCTAAGATTTAGCTATGGTGAATTTTGCCGCTATAAGCGTGTATACACGTACCACAGTAATAGAATTAACTCTTGCAGGGAGATACCTACAGGAGGAATAGTGGGGTTGAACAGAGTTTCTCTTCCTAGTGTTTAGGGGAATCTCCATGGAAGTCACACTAGGTCACATAACCACCAACAGTGTAGTGACATTCCCACCCCGCAGCCTCCTCAGCACTGGGGGACTGATTCCTTGGTGATCACCACTCTTTCAGGAGTAAGAGAGACTCAGTGTTGTCTCAGTTAGCATTGCTCAGATGGCCAGCAGTTGAACATTTTTTCATGTATTTATTTGGCCATCTGGACTTCTGAGAAACGTGTTCATTTTAGTTGCCTATTTTTTAATTTGGTCTTTTATTTTGGGAGCAGTTACTAATTTTGTTGAATTCTTTATATGTTCTAGATGTGCTGTGTCCATGGAAATGCAGCAGAATTTTTCCCATTCTGGTCTCTGAGGGTTTTTTTT
>PVIR01032191.1:0-18883 GCA_004026965.1 Petromus typicus
GGGTGGCCACACCAGCTTCTGTGAACACAGTGACGAGGACCACGGTCACAGAAGGTGCTGGGGCTCGAGCCGGGTCTCCTGGCACTGGCCCAGAGCCTGGCGTGACTCTGTAAGCTAGCTGGACGGCCTGAAGCTAAATTCTGATTGCCTAAGTCCTTTAGTTAGAAATGTCCTGAGTGACCCATTCACCTTCTTCTAGTTGCAAAACAACCCCATCACTGGGGGCCACCGGCGGGCGGGCACTGCCTGCACAGTCAGCAGTGCGACACCCACAGCCAGCCAGCGGGGCTCGGGAGACTCCACCCCCGTAACCCTTGGCGAGCTGGACCGTGGAAGGGTTGAACACAGAGACGGGTGCTTGGGACAGACCCTCCGAGTCTCTTTGCTCCTGGCCTCTGCAGAGGTTCCCCAACGCTGCACACGTCTCAAGACGACACAGCTAGTTAATAAGAGGCTTTGAGTCTTAAACTCTGGCTTGTCTAATTCCAAAGAGCTGGCTCCTTCCAGAACCTCTCTGCTGCTTTCTGGACTATCTCTCAGCAAGAGGTGCCTCTGAGGGCTCCCCAAGTCCCCTAAACCTCTGGATATCACCCCAGTGCTCATCTTGGTGCAGGTCCAAGGTTGGAATGAAAGTCGGGCCTTTCCGTTTCTCTTTGGGGGTGAGGCCGCCACCTTCCAGCTGTGGTGACCTGGGCTGAGAGGCAAAATCCCTCTGCAGCCCAATCCCCAAGTGACAATGTCATATGACATGTCTGTCCAGAAGTCACGGTGACTTCTGGTCCTAGCCTGGCCCTTTCCCTTTTCCCTGCTTCTGCCAGGAGTTTATGACCTTGAACAGGGGCCACCTCACCTCTGAGCCTCACTTTCCCCATGAGGAAACAGGGTTGTTCCTTTGACCCCTGACTGGGTCTTAGGAGGCAGAGCAGCAGGAATGAGCATGCAGAGCAGGACCTGGAATTGCCTTGGTCCTGATTATGTTCTTGAACAAATCATCCTTAAAAAATCTGTGTCTCTGGGGTGGGGATTTAGCTTGGTGGTTCCAGCGCCTGTCTTGCAAGTACAGGGGCCTGCGATTGATCCCCAGGAACCACATACAACAATGCCGGGTATGGGGACTCACGCCCAGCAGCAGTCAGTACCACATACCACAGTGCCAGGCGTGGTGGCTCACGCCTGTAATCCCCGCAGGGAGGCAGAGACAGGAGGACTTCTGTGAGTTCAAGGCTGAGCTCAGGGCCAGCCTGAGCTACAAAAGCGAGACCCTGTCTCAAAAAAAAAAAAAAAAAAAAAAAAAAATCTGTGTCTGTTTTTCCCGCCTGCAAAGACAAGGAAAGTAAATAGACAGTACGTGCACCGTGCATAACACCTGTCTCATCAGGTGAGCACTACGAGGGCATGTAGCGGGTGCTGGCTTCTGAATAGAAACAGCTCTGGGTAAGTGGGATGCTTGGTCCCCTAGGAGGGGCCACGAGAGACTTGGGGACTGAGAGAGAGCCAGGAGTCTCGCTGTCTGGCTGACCCCGAGGTCCACACGCTGCTGGCGCTGCAGGCCCTTGCCTCCCTGCCCACACCCTCACATCACCTTCCTCTCCTGCAGAGGGTTCCAGGCCCTGGTTCACCTGCTGAAGGGCAACATGGGCACAGGGATCCTGGGCCTTCCCCTGGCTCTGAAGAACGCAGGGGTCCTGGTAAGAGGAAGGGCTACAGGTGGTGCCATTCGGGGCGCTGTGGGACAGAGCAGGCAGGCTCTGACTGTAGGACCTCCTACAAGACAGTCTCTGGGAGGTGGCCTGGTCCACACTTGGAATCAGGCTCCCAGCCTGGTCTGAGTTCTGGCTCTGCCGCAGGCTCACCTGGGCTGGGCAAGTTACCTGGCCACTCTCCAGGCCCGTTCTCTCCTTTGTCAGAAGAAAGGGCTGCACTATGAGCAGTGTCCTAGCTGTGCTCGGCAGAGCCTGGAGCCCTTGGGAAAGCCGGCAGAGGTCACCATGGGGGCACGTGGTCAGGATCCCAGGTCCCCCACTCGCACAGGGGGGACCCTGCTGGAATGCTCTCTTCACCCTATTAGAAGTCCACTGAGATTATCTTTGAAAGAACAGCTGTTCCTGCTAAAAATGGCTTGGAAACACTGCGTTGGAAAGCTTTTTTGCTAGCGGCACCTGTATGGCCAGATGGCTGTTCTTCACGAGTCCGTTCTCTTCCTCCCACCCTGCCCACCTCCCGACCTCCAGGTGGGCCCGCTCAGCCTGCTGGCCATGGGTGTCGTCGCCTGCCACTGCATGCACATCCTGGTCCGGTGTGCCCAGCGCCTCTGCCACAGGTGAGAGCAGCACCCTGGGCCAGCTCCGCGGGGCCAGGTGTCAGGGCCTGCCACACACACCACGTGGAGGTGTGCGCTCTGAGGGGCTGAGGCAGGAGGGCGGCAGGTTGAGACACAGCCTGAGAGTTGATGAGGCCTTGACTCAAAAGCAAAACGGGGTGGAGATACAACTCACAGTGAAGTCCCTGGGTTCGATCCCCAATACAAAAAGAAAAATGCTTCCTAATTTTCTCCCAACGCAAAGGCCACGGCCTGGCTCCATCCCTGAGCATGGCCCCTGAGCGGCCAGGGGTCTCTGTGGCCATGGAGACTGCCGCACCCACACGAGGTGTTTGCTGTCACTCGAGCGGTGGAGTAACGGTCCCAGGCACCGTGGACCGACCGTGGGCGCAGAGCTGGTCAGAACTCGACCTGCGCCGCGGTGCTCCGCGCTCCAGCTGTCCGGCCTCGCGTGGTCACGGGCCTCGGAGTATGCGGAGTGTGGTGTGTGGCTGCGTTTGCTCTCCCCCCGCAGGCTTGACAAGCCCTTCCTGGACTACGGGGACACGGTGATGTACGGACTGGAAGCCAGCCCCAGCGCCTGGCTCCGGAGCCACGCCCGGTGGGGCAGGTATCTGCGGGGCTTTCGCCCTGTCCGGGGTGGCACACGGCAGGGGAAGCGCCGCTGTGGGCCGCAGTGTCTCCCCCAGTGGTGGCCCGCGTGGCGCAGTGGCAGCATCTTACAGGGCAGGGTTGGTGGCCGGGCCCCCCACGTGCTCCTCCAGCCTGAGCATGCTCACTCCTACCACGCGGCTCCACCATGCCAGGCCCTGGGACATCTTCTGTCACAAACTCAGTAGCTGCCAGCAAAAATGCCACGGAGAGCGGTTCCCACCCCCCGATGTGGGGATGAAGGGGGTCTTCTGAAGGAGGAAGCCACAGCGGAGGAGTGATTATCTGGAGGAAAGCTGGCAGGGGCCGGTGGGGCGTCCAGGAAGAAGGAAGAGCAGGTGTGCAGGCGGCCAGGCAGCGAGGTACATGGAAAGTGCAGCCTGCCGGACCGGAAGCTGAGGGCAAGAGGCAGGTGCCCACGGCCACGACCTGGGGCAGTCACCGCACAGGTTCAGTGCCCAGCAGGACTCAACTGTCCTGCTTAGAAGACCTTGTTCTTTACTTGAAAGCAACCAGGAAGCCGCTGGAGGGTTTTTATGGGAAAAGTAACCTCGTTCGTGTGGTGTAGAGGTCTGTCCAGCTTCAGCGTGGAGAAAAGAGTTTGAGGGAGGAACTGGACTGGGTCAGACCCAAGAGGGGGCTCTTGACAATGTCCAGACGGATGGCAAAGGTGGCTTGAACCAAGCTGGTCATGAGGGCAGTGAAGAAACGTTGACCTGGCCGTGAATGGGACCCAGACTGAGCAGACAGGCGAGAGTCTGGTACCTCCAGAGTGCCGATGGCGTCTCCTGTGGACGTTCTGGGTTCGAGGCCTAAGGGCCACTCACGTGGCGAGGTCCAGGAGGCACACAGAGATTTGAACCTGTCTTTAGGCAGGAGACATATGGAGCCGGGGGCGGGGGGAGTTCTCTTAGAGAAAGGATGGCCGGAAGCAGAGGAGAAGACCACGACGTAAGGCCCTGTCACTGGGGAGCTCTTCCTCCCCAAAAAGTGCCCTGCGCGTTCTCAGGTGTGACACCAAGTTGACAGTGCTCTGGGACCCGAGACGAAACCTGCTCCTGTCTGTTCAGACCTACTCCTGCCCGTCTGAGCGCATCTTCTCCGCCAGTCCCTCCCAGCAGCAATGGCCAAGGTTCTGCGGCCCTCGCCATGGACCCTGCTCATCTATGCAGGGGCTCATGGCGCAGCCCTTCCCGATCCCACAGCACAGACAGGGCAGATTCAGCCTCTGGGCAGACTAAGGAGGCTGTGGGGAGACAAAGTATCTGCCGAGAGGCAGCTCCGGCCATCACTGCCCTCCAGTCCTGCTCACGGCTTCTAGGGCCAGGGAGTTAGCTCAGTGGTTCTGGCACCTGCCTGGCAAGTGCAAGGTCCCAGGTTCGATCCCTGGTAACCACATATAACAATGCTGAGTGCAGTGACTCACACCCAGCAGCAACCAGTACCACATACCACAGTGCCGGGCGTGGTGGCTCACGCCTGTCATCGCAGCACTCGGGAGGGAGAGGCGGGAGGATTGCTGACTTTGAGGCTGAGCTCAGGGCCAGCCTGCACCACAAAGTGTGAGCCTGTCTCAACAAAACAAAACAAGCTTCCACTCCTGTGTGAACCTTGTTCCTCTAATTATCTCCTCTTCTATGACTTCTTTCCATGGGCCTTTCTTATTGATGTTTAAGTATATTCTATATCCCTATCTTAAAAATAATAAAATTAGCCATGTGTAGTGGTACATGCCTGTAATAAGGCTGAGGCAGGAGGGTCACAAGTTTACGTGCTTCCAGAGAAACTTAGCAAAACTTTGTCATAACCTAAACATTTTTTTTTTTTTAGACAGGGTCTCACTTATAGTTCAGGCTGGACCTGAGCTCATTATGTAGCCCAGTTGAGCTTTAAACTCACAGCGATCCTCCTGCCTCTGCCTCTTCAGTGTTAGAATTACGGGCGTGAGCCACCATTCTGGGCACTGTGGTGTGTGGTGCAGACTGCTGGTGGGTGTGAGTCTCCATGCTCGGCATTGTTGTATGTGGTTACCAGGGATCAAACTCAAGACCTTGCACTAGCAAGGCAGGTGTCGGAACCACTGAGCTAAATCCCCAGCCAACCTAAACATTTTAAAAATGATATTTTTAAATGACCTCACTGGTCAAGTGCCCCTGGGTTCTAGCCCCCTCAATACTGGAAATAACTGATTTAAAAACAGGTATGGTGGGGCATACCTGTCATCTCAGCACTCTGGGAGGCTGAGTCAGGAGGTTGCAGGTTCAAACCCAATGTGGGCAAAATAAACAATAAAAAATGGAGATGTAGCTTAGTGCAAAGCTAAGGTCCACTCCCCAGTATTTAATAATCATGGTCACAATAATCAAGCTTCCTGGGCCCTATAACATCCTACAGCCATCATCCGATCTCATATCCAGCATTGACGCAATATTTCCTGAGACTAGGTTGTGTCAGGATGCTTTAGGTCCACAGGGCGGAGCCCCCTCTGCCCAGCCTCCCCGCAGCCTGTCACACTGCCGGTCTTACTGTCCTTACACTCGCATCCAAAGGCCTCTCTGCTGCCCGTCCTGCCTGGGACAGCAGGAGCAGGAAGCTGCCCAGGCGTCGCTCCCATCTGCCGCTCGCCTCCGCGCTCGCTTGCTGACCATCCTATCGCGCGTCGAGTATGTCTTGGTCTCCGTTAGCCATCGGTGCTCCCGGGGCTCGGGGTGGCACCTTCTCCTCGTCCTTCCTGCACGGTGTCCAACACTGATCCGCTGCCTCAACCAAGGCTTTGCCTGCCCTTCCAGCCCAACCCGCACAGCGCTGTGTCCTGTCTCCCGCACTGACGACGTCCAGCTCAGCCGCTCAGACGCTGCGCCTGTGCCTGGCTCACTCACTCACTGCTTCCCCGCCCCTTACAGTGCGTCTTCCTTCTGCGTCTTGTCTGGTCGCAAGCCTCTAGGTGGCCATCGGATTCCGAGTTCCAGTTTCCCGGGATCTGCTCAAATGTTTTTCTCATCCTGCTAGCTATCTCTGTCCAGGCTGCCGCCTTCCCACTCCTCCGCTGTTGTGAGAATCCCCTGTCCAGTCTCGCTCGCCCCGCGGAGGCCACACACGGCCGCTCGGGACAGCTGCCCCCCTCGCTGATTTGCTTTCTTCTGCCCCTTCCGCTTCCTCTGCATCTTCCTTCTTTCCGCCCTGTCCCTGTCAGGCGCGCTCTGTCTTTCGCTCTGCCTGTGTGTCTGTCTGTGGTCCGCCTCTCTCCCTCCTCTAGTAACTTACTCCGGCACTGCTTTTCCTTGGAAGCCTCTCTGTCTGCCCATGGATGTGGGTAAAATCTCCTTTTTGCTGTGACCCTTTATGCCACTTTCTAGTATCACAGGCTAAAATCTGTCCTCCCATGAACTAGCCTGTGAGGCCCAGGGGGCAGGTCACATGTCACTTCCCTCTGTGTCCTCACTGTCCAGCAGAGTGCCCAGCACGTGGTAAGAAGAATACTTTGTTTTTATTTTTTAAAGAATATTTTTAAAAAATTTTTTAATGTTAAGGATCATAATAAAACGTGACGCTTCCTGCAGTACCCCAAGAGTAACTTTGAAGAGGAGAGAAATGCCACAGGGCCGATGGGAGAAGCTGCCAGACTTAAAGAATTTTACCATTCACTGTGCTGAGTGCGAGGGTGTTAGGAGACTGCTTTCTCAAAAGAACTCTTGTTACTTCGCTTCTCACTGCCCCTTTGTTGACTGTGGTGGGAAGATGAGGAGCACTGCTACGGGGCCACCAAGTCCTGGGGACAGGGGCAGGAAGAATGGCAGCTTCTTTTATCACAAATTTTGCCTCCTCTCTTCCAGGCACATCGTGAGCGTCTTCCTAATTGTCACCCAGCTGGGTTTCTGCTGTGTGTACATCGTGTTTCTGGCTGATAATTTAAAACAGGTACAGTCTTCTAGAAAAGACAGCGGAGGCACTTCTGCTAGTTACACATTTCTTCATCTGAGTCTTGGGTCTTCCTCAAGACAGAAAAGGAAGTGTGGGGCTAGACTTAGCAGATAACTCCACCTCCCTGTGCATGTGTGTGTTTAATTTTGCCACAGTACCCTTTGCAGGACCTTAGACTCCTCCTCAAGATTGACCTCAAAAATCCTGAGCTAGAAGGGCCCTTGGAGATTGTCAGACCTCTTGCTTTGGAGCTTACCCTTGATAATGCTTCTAAAATTGATATGGGATTGGGTTGTGTGTGTGTGTGTGTGTGTGTGTGTGTGAGCGCAAGCCCGCACATGTGCACACGCACATGCACACATGATGACTGGTCTGCAGGGGATCTTCAGGTACCATTAGCTATTTAACCAGTGGCTTAATGGTGGTGATTCTCATGAAGTCCTGACCCAACCTCGAAGTTATCTTGAAGCAACTGGAATAGAAGAAGATAGGCAATAGTAGAGGCCATCTTTAATCGGTAGCTTATACAATGAAAACTACAATTTAGAGCTCTCGTTCTGCTTTTAACAGTAATACCTTAAATGTAAAAATGTTAGGAAACCCCCAGCACTGGCCCAGGGAGATGGGCTGTCCTGCTCCAGCATAAGCTCCCACGTGGATGCCGCCTCACCAAGGCTCATGGTGTGGACTGGACCCTCCAGAATCGTAAGGCATGGGGAATCTTTTTCCTTTACAAGCTGATTACCTCGTGTCTGTCATCATCACGACAGAAAGCTGACGGACACAGCTGGTCACCGTCCTACATGGCTTTTCCATTTTTAAATGTCATTTTTAATACTTTTGTAATAGTTCCATTACACAGGTTGACCATAACAAATCACTTTCCTACCACTAGATACTGCACTTATTTCTTTTATTTTCCTACCAGTATAGTCTCTTGTGGTGACACATAAAGACATAGCTCTTTATTTATTTCCTCTTTTTTTTTTATTATGTGTTATTTTTGCTGGTTTGACGGACAGAACCCAGGGCCTTACACAGTCTAAGCAAATGCTCCCTTTCTGAGCTATAATCCAATACTAAGCTAGGGAACTACTGAGTCAGAATTTGAGGATTTTGGAAGTTCTCAAAGCACAGTGGAAGACTGTTCTCTGGAAAGCAGTCTGCTATCCATCGACCCGTATCATTATTTATTGCTGTTATTCACTACAGTCATTCACCAGGCTGTGTTTATTATCAAGTCAAGCACTGTCTGGAGTTTGTGGCTAAGTCAGGTGCGTTCTAAAGCATAAAAACAAATATCAGTGTGATACTCTAGTGCCAGACCAGCCTGCCACTGCCAGTACCCCAAGGTCAAGGAGCAGTGGCTGGACACACGCAGAGCTCATGGGCGCAGCGCAGCTCCTCTGGGATGCACGTCAGAGCAGGGCACGGACGGGCAGCTCAGAGGAAAAGTGCTGGCAGCCGGGGTGGGAGCAGGGAGGGGGCAACCGAGAGGCGGGAAAGTACGGGGCCTGCGCAGGAAAAGCCGTTCAGTTCACTAGCAGAGAAAGTGCAGCTAAGAGAAAAGAAGAGCCTCCAAGTCCAGCCGAGCCCAGTGTGCAGGCCCTCGGACGCCTGGCTGGTCTTCCAGGTGTCTCCCACTGTCAGAAGGTATTATACACTTGATCTTAGCCAAAAGGCCGAGAAGCGATGTCAGAAGGTATTATAAAGACACAAGACTTACTGGTCCATATGTGTGTATCCATGGTGTATACTTAAGTGGAAAGGGGATCTCAGAATAAGTTGGTGCTATGATTGCCATTTTATAAGATCATGTGTGCCGTATGTGTAATTTGTAACACTGCACAAGAATACATATAGATGAACATATTGCCGGATGTCACTATGACTGTCCTGTGCACTGAAATTACAATGCTTTTATATTTTCTTATTGCCTCACTCTAGTTCTGATTGTTCTGTGGTGACTTCTAAAGCTTGCACAGTTGTATTGCTTGTTCCCATGAAGTCATGAGAATTCTAACTATCATTCACTCCCCGGGGACTCAGCCAGAGGCGTATCCGTGCTGTGCACATACCCCATACCACAGTGTACTTGGTCCTTTCTTACTGCAACGAATGGAGGATGTTAATCGTCCTGTTGGATGGTATCAGGGGTGTTAAATGTTCTATTCATGCAGAGAAGAGTTCTTTATTTAAAGTGTTAATATTGGGCCAGGTGTGGTGGTACACACCTGTAAGTCCAGCACTCAGGAGGCTGAAGCAGGAGGATTGCTGTCAGTTCAGGGCTAGACTAGAATACATAATTATTTCAAGATTAGCCTGAACTACATAGTGAGACACTGTCTCTAAAAACAAAACAAAAGCAAAAGAAAAACAAGAAATGCTAGCATGGATCCAATTAAAAGATATTAAAAGCTTGAGATGCAGCTCAGCGGCAGAACACTGGCCTAGCGCGTGTAAGGCCTGGGTCCCATCCCCAGGAATGCAGTCAATCGCGGAATCAATTAGAAAGAAGAGGAGACGGTCACTGGGGTGAGCTGAGAAGCAGCAAATGGTTGGTCCTGTTGTTAATACACCAAAGAAACAGATTATGGGGGAACTCGATCAGAAAATGCACTTAATGGAAGAGTCTTGGTAACTTATAAAATGAAAGAATTAAAGGCAGTTCTCAGAAAGAGCAGCAGCTGAACAGCAGAGCGATTGAGCTCTCTCCCGAGGGGTCCGCTATTACAGTTAATTTTTACCCTTTCCTAGTTCTGTCCCTTTGTGACTTGACTTGAGATTTATATTCCGACTCCTGGGAGATGTTTGAAAAGCCTGGCTTGAGCCAAAGGCTCTGCCATCACCTGTGATTTATGACCCTCCCGGGCTGCACTCAGCAGTGTTTGAGAATCGCTACCCATAAATCAGTGCCAAGAGGCAACAAACACCTGCCGTAAACCCAGCCATCAAATTAGCTTTATTAGATTCATTTTGCATGACCTCCTTTGAAGAAGGATAGTTCACGGGGTTTAAAATACAAAGTGCGAAAGTCAGCCTGCCTCCTTCGCTACAGCAATGTGCTGAGCTCATGCAGCCCGAGCCCTGTGCCCTCTCTTGCGTTTCCCATGCCTTCTGCAGGTAATAGAAGCTGTCAACAGCACGACCAGCAGCTGCCACAACGAGACGGTGATCCTGACGCGCACCATGGACTCGCGTCTCTACATGCTCACCTTCCTGCCTTTCCTGGCGCTGCTGGTCCTCGTCCGGAACCTGCGGATCCTGACCGCCTTCTCCCTGCTGGCCAACATCAGCATGCTGGTCAGCCTGGTCATCATCGCCCAGTACATCGCCCAGGTCGGTGCACACCCCACAGCGGTTGTCACCCAGGGCAGGGCCCTAGTGTCAGAAAAGGACCGAGGAAGGTCTAGGTCTCGGGCCCGCTCTGCGGAGGGCGGAGTCTGCTGCCCCTCTGCAGCCTGGCTCCCCCCGTGAGAAATGGCTGCCACAGGGGCATCTGCACATCCCGCTCACTTGGATACGTGTTCACTCCTGTTACTTCTCCAAACACTTGTTCTTTGGCTTTCAAAAATATTGCACTAGCTTTGTAAGGAAAACGTCTTGACTGGTAAACTGTGGATCGTTCCTGTAACGACTGGCAACACCAACGGCAGAATAAAAGTAGCTTCTTATATCACAGTCTTTATATCCTCCTGTAATTCCTGGCACCCAAAATGGTCCCTGGGAAACACTATGGCAAAGAAAGTCCTAATATTTAGTGACAGAAGTATAAATAAAGCTCAAAAAATATAAACAAATCTATTATGACATTAATGACACATCTTTGGGTTATGGATGCTAAATTTCCCTTCAATTTCCTTCCTATCATTTCTAATTTTTCTTTATAGTAGACAGCACTACATAGACATTTAAGCCCCAGAAAATCTTTGATATATCCAACAACTTTCAGATGCTTTCCTCTTTCAGAAAATACAAGAGAAAATAAAAGTGCAGGGAATGCAAGGTCTGGGGAATTTAGTAAAATAATACATTATTCAAACATGTTAGAAAAGCTACAGATCAGTCTTATAGTCCACAGGAGTTATTGATGGATTCTACAGAACTGAATTTCCTAATGAGAGAGTGACTTCTGATCTATCTTTGGGCAATCCAGAGACCATTCCATTAGGAAAATGGTTGTGATTATTTTCACATCCTGGGTCAGAGAGCACA
The DNA here is from genome assembly GCA_004026965.1 of Petromus typicus. NCBI lineage: Eukaryota > Metazoa > Chordata > Mammalia > Rodentia > Petromuridae > Petromus > Petromus typicus. The sequence goes on from PVIR01032191.1 coordinate 11,108, forward strand.
TAGCCCGGAGAGCACCTGGACCCTGGACGCTGGCCTCCCCTTCAGCTGACCACCCACAGGGAAGGGCAGGGGCTCTGTCATCCCCAGCGGCAGTCACGGTGGTTCCCGGACCCTCGGCCCAGCCTCTTAGGGACGTCTTCCCTCAGCTCCAGACCGTGACGTGAAGACTCTCTTTGGAGGTTTCTAATGAACTGACTCCCTCTGTGAGGCGCTGATCTTCAGGACCTGACAGCGCCTCAGACTGTCCAGGGTTACAATCCAGGTTGATCATCGCCTACTCGCTTTGAAGTTTTCTAAACATGTTGGCTCTCAGTTAAGAAGAATTCAGGTGTCCGCACTGAACACCTGTGTCCTAAAGGCGCTCCTTCGGGGTTCGTGACCTCACTGCCTTCCTTTCTCCTTCAGGCAATCCCAGACCCCAGCCGGTTGCCGCTGGCCGCAAGCTGGAAGACCTACCCGCTTTTCTTTGGAATAGCCATCTTCTCATTTGAAAGCATCGGTGTGGTAAGGTTTGAGTCGGACCACTTGCCCTTGTGTGTGGGAGACGATGTGCTGTTGGCACCTGTCAGGCCTGGTAGACTCAGGGAGAAATCACCCGGGCCTCACTGGGCCTGTGGTCCCCAGCAGAGAAAAGCAGATTCCAACACAGAGGCGGTCAGGGGACAGTTTTATTTCTCACTCAATATGTCTAATTAAGAATTCATCTTCCTATCAACCTGAGTTCCATAATTTTTTAAGACTAAGACTAATAATCTTTAAATGAAACAATTTTATTAAATGTAAAATTGTAAACTGAAAGGAACTGCATATTTGCATGGACTATAACTAATCTCTACTTCCATATTTGAGGAAAGATACCATGCATTTTTAATTTGCATACCATAAAGTTAACTTTGGGGGATATACATCCTTGTCAGTTTTGAAAAATTCAGTTGTAGACATATAGCAATCAGGATTTGGAACAATTCTTTCACCCAAAAATCCCTCAGAATTCTAGCCAACTACCCCACCCCACCCCTGACCCCACCGTCCGCTCGTCCCCCCTCCGGGCCTTTCCTCCACTGAGCCTAACGCCTGTAGGACTGTGGGTGTGCCTGCTCCTTCTGTCCACCTGGGGCAGTGCTGAGCCATCTGTCCTGAGCTCTGCTGCTGCTACGACGCCAGCATTTGTGTGCAGGTGTTTGTGTGAGCGTCAGCTTGGTTCACACTGTCACGGGTATCCGTTTGGCTCTTGTGTTCTGCTTGTACTTCTTTTATGTTGGCCCAGGTATTTCACTAGCATTCTCCCTTACTTTATGGAGCATGATTAGTGTAGGTAGTGTCGTCTTTGTCCGATCTTTCCAGCGTTTGAATCACTTTAGGGTTGGTGTCTATGCCGGACAGCTTTTCTATTGCCAGAACAAAGTGCCAGACAGACACTCACACCTTAAAGGGACAGAGGGGGTTTTGGCTGTCGGTTTGAGTCTCATGCCGGTCGTCACAGCAGAAGGGTGTGGTAGAACAGAGCTACTAGTTCACAGCAGCTGGGAAGCGGAGTCGGCCACAGAGCCAGAGAGAACACTGTCCACGGGCACAATCCCAGAGAACCTCTGCTAACCCACGTCACCTGTGAACATCAGAGGCTCCGTCCACTGACGGAAACCGCACCCACAACCCAGTCTCTCCTCCAGTGTCTCTTGGTCTGACCGAGTTGACTCTGACACCTAACCGGCACTTCCCTGGACAGCTGCTGGAATTTTCATGGCTGTTGTATGTTGAGGACGCAGAAGTCCACAGACGGCGCTCTGCAGTAATTAGTTATCAAAGCCTCTGCTTTGCCGTCTCTCATGGGCTCGGCCATGGGCCAGGCCGTCGCCCTCCGGCTTCCAGAGCCACTGTCTCTGTCACCTCCTTTGTTCTCCGGCACGCTCACTGGCTCCTCCTGCCTCCTGTTCCAGCCAGAAAGCCAGGACTTCTCGTTTCCTGCATTTCCGTGCGATTCTCGTGGCTCGATCTGCCTCTAGAGTTAAATACAGAAAAGAAAGAGCAATAAGAGAGATTCTTTCCAGAGCATCTTCAGGAGCGTGCAGCCTGCACAGCCTCGAGGGGCCCTGGGCCTAAAGTTGTGCTTTCACACCCTGCCATTCCGGTTTTGAGCAGGGGCTCTTGTTTTCGTTTTATACCAGGCCCCAGAAATGGTGTACCTAGTCCTGACTCCCTGCATCTTCAGACTGCTGGAGCCCATTTTCCCAGTCTCTCAGCTCAGAGAGAAGCTCTTTGTCTCCTATCTTTGGTTGCTTGGGTGACCACCACAAGTCACTGATGTGACACCCAGACTAGCCTTGGAAGAGTGGCACAGGGACAAAACAAAAACCAGAAAAACAGGGACTCCGCTCAGCCCCCTTCTCTCACAGCAGTCCCCATTCCAGGTTCTCTGGCCAATAAACATTTTCTCCTGGAGCTTTTTGTGGTGTCTTGTTTTTCTGTCTGTGCCTATTGTATGGTTTCAGGATCTGAGCTTTCTTGGAGTTTAAACTGAGAGATAGAGAAGAAAAACATCAGAAAACTCACCACTACAGTGCTCACCCATATGCAAAAATTGGAAACTTGACCTCTATCTCTTTCCTTGCACTAAATCGACTCAAAATGAATCAAAGACCTTAAAGTAAGACTACAAACATCGAAGTTACTAGGAGAAAACACTTCAAGATACTGGTGTAGGCAGTGGTTTTCTGGACAAGATCTCAAAAGCACAGCAAACAACAGCAAAAATTGACAAATGGGGTTATTCAGACTAAGAGTTTCTGCCAACACAGGAGACAACTGAATGAGGAGACAACGTACAGAATGGCAGAGAGTATTTGCCAGCTAATTGGCAAACTATTAACATCCAGGATACATAAAGAACTCCAAAAGCATAACGCAGGACCCCAGTAGGCCGGTCGAATGGACAAATGATCTGAATAGATACTTCTCAGGAGAAGAAATACAAATGGCCAACTAACGTGGAAAATACTATCGTTGGCTTTCAAGGAAATGCAAGTGAAAACCACAATCAGACCCTCATAGAACAGCCGTGTCAAAAGAAATAAAAAACAGTGCGAGTCAGGAAGCGGGAAAGGGAGACCCTGGTGCACTGCTGCTGAGAAGATAAATTAGCGCCACCATTCGGGAGAGCTGCACACGGGCGCCTCAAAAGCTCTGACCCAGCTGTCCCAGTTGTTGGGGTACAACCAAAGCAGACGAAGTCAGCACACGGAGGAGACAGCGCCTTCCCGGGTTGACCGCAGCGCTATCCACATAGTGAACATAAGGAACCAGCCTGCTGCTTTCCACCAGGTGAACAGAGAAAGAACTCGGGATGCGTACCCAATTCGGGCACAAAGAAGGAGAACGAGACATCTGCAGAAAAATGGGTGGGACCACAGAGAGTGTGTTAAGTAAAGTTAGCGCCACACGGAGACAGATGAGCCTGTTCTCTTTCTTATGGGGAAGCTAAGAATTGTAGACCTAAAAGCAGAACAGTGGTAAGTATAGACTGGCAGCAGGGGTGAGGAAGGTTAGATATGACCGGTTCACCTTGCATTCATGTATGGAACTATTTATTAACGTGTAGGATTAATGGTAAGGAAGAAGTTTAAGACTATCGGTGTGCTAGCAGCGGGCGCCTCCTGCCGGTCGGGTCTGGCATCCTGCACACTGAGCTCCATCCGGGTAACCGGAGCGGCTTTCAGCGACCAGACTCCTCACCCTGGGCCTCCTTCCTTTCGTTTCTCTCACTTTCCCTCTTTCTCCCCCCTTTTCCTTTTCCTCTCCTTCCTTCTTTTCCTCCCCTCCTTTTCCCTTTATTTCATTTTTTTCTTCCATTGTGGCATAAGATACCTACTGTAAAATTTCCCACTTTAACCGCTGGCTGTGGTGTGTAACAGATGCATTCACGTGATGGTACCTTCCATCTCCTGAATGATTTTCATCTGGCAAAACTGAACATTCTTCCTCACTGTGCAGTAACTCCCACGCCTCCCTCCCTGGAAACCCAAGTCTATTGTCTGACTACTCCAGATACCTTTTATCAGTAGAAGCATGTGCTGTTGGTCAAGACTGCCTTATTTCGCTTAAGAGAATGTCTTCAAGGTCCGCTCATATCGTCGTGTGGGTCCAAACTGCCCTTTTTTAAGGCTAACTGATATTCTATTATGCAGACAGATTGCACTTTGTTTATCCATGTTTTTGTTGATGGACACTTGGACTGTATCCATCTTTTGGCTACTATGAAAAATACTTGTATGCACACAGGTCTACAAATGCCTTTTTGAGTCCCAGCTTCTGGTTCTTCTGACTATATTCCCAGAAGCGGCATGCCTTTCTCTTATACATATATCCAGTTTTATTTTGGTGGTGGTGAGTTGGTTTTCTTACTTCCTTTCTCCTTGCATTGTGATATTTCTATAGGTTTTGCCTCTGGAAAACAAGATGAAGGATGCCCGCCGCTTCCCTGGCATCCTGTCCTTGGGGATGGCCATCATCATTGCCCTGTACACTGGCATCGGGGCTCTAGGCTACCTGCGCTTTGGAGACGACATCAGAGCCAGCATAACCCTTAACCTGCCCAACTGCTGGTACCTCAGTGGACTCGGCGGTGGGACTGCGGGAGGGGGACACGGCGTTCTCGGCCTCCTCCCTCACACAGCCGGGAAGCTGAGATCAGAGCCGAGAGGGCGGTGCAGAGCAGTTGCTGGGATCCAGGGCGCCCCCGCTCCTCCTCCGGCAGCAGCCTCCCCAGCTGATCAGCCACATCGGCGCAGGGCGATGGGAACACGATTCAAAGGGAGGGCAGGAGGGAGACCGGTGGTCACCTCAGGAGAGAGGGCCGAGCGCTGGAGGTCCGCAGGAGGGAGGAGAGTCGGGCTCTGATCCTGCTAGTCCCACCAACCGAGGCTCGGGACCACATCTAGCGTGGTGGTACACGTCCACTGAGTCAGGATAAAAAGGTGCAAAACACCTATTCAGGGGCCAATTGGAATTTGTAAACCAGTTATGTCCAAGGTGCCCTGTTCACAGAGCAATCTGATGGCACCCACCTCAGCAGTGCCATCTTTAAATAGACACAGGATCCCACATTACATTGTGCAGCCTTTTCTCCTACATGGAGACAGGTCATTAATTCTAGAATGTCTCGGTCTCTTTAAGCAGATGGCCATTGGGACCCTAATTGGCCCAAGTGAGGCTCTTTCCCCAAGGTGAGAAGTATCAGTCACCGGCCAGTTACTGAGGACAGAGGCCACGTTGGGTGTGGACTGTCATCATGGAATTTCACCGTCTTTCCTAGCAATAGGGCAGAGGCAGAGAGGTAGATGGTAAATGCACACAGACTCTGTCATGTCCTTCAGAGTAACAAACAAGCCTTGGAGATTTGGGGTTTGGGGGTTTTGCTTGTTTTGTTTTGTGTGAGACACAGTCTGGCTCTGTAGTGCAGACTGGCCTTGCACCCACTATGCAGCCCGGGCTGGCGTGAAACTCACAGTGATCCTCCTGCCTCAGCCTCCCAAGTGCTGGGATCACAGGTGTGTACTAGCACAGCCACTGAGACCTTGGAGATTTCTGAAAAAGGCCCATCAGAATCACTTGCCTGTAATCCCAGTTGTTCAGGACGCCGAAGCAGGATGATCAAAAGTTCTAGGCCCTTCTGAACAACTTAGCAAGACTTCATTTCAAAATAAACAGGATGTAGGTCAGGGGTAGAGTGTGGCCCTGGCTTTAATCTCCAGGACTGCCACGACCGAATAAGGAAGAAAGAAAGACAGAGAGATCAGGAAACTGGTTGTCCGATAATACTTCTCAGTACTCCGGCCGCAGCCGCAGTTCTCTGGCTGACAAGCTAACCGTGAGTGAGGCTGGTTTTACTTCATCTGTCCAAGCCTCAGTTCGCTTAGCAATAAAGCACACTTGTCCTGAGAAGTACGCTAGGCCGTATCTACAAGCATCTGCATGTGGAACCTGCTCAAAAGAGGGAGTTTCAGTGTATCCGTAGTGTTGGGATTGTTGGAAAAGGAGGTAACAGGATGTTCCAGAAAGCGGGACTAGTGTAAGTAAGGAGCACTGGAATACGGAAGTTAGCCCTTATTAAGGAATCTCTCTCACACGCACACCTCCCATTTGGTAAATGGCTGTCCTACTGGAAACGGCTACACTACTTCGGTGGACTAAAGGAAAATAGTTATATCCCCACGGTCACAAAATACTTCGGGAGAACTCCACAGTTCCTCAAACTGCACACCTTCTTTCTCTGCCTCTTGCTTAACGCCGGCAGGTAACCTCATCTCTCCTTTGATCCTGTGCTCAGCCCCAGCCTCACACAGCCACATTTCTTAACTCTTCCCCAGGGAGGACCTGGGATTCTTCCAGCCAAGCAAGAGCAGTTGTGGGAGTGGGGCTGTGTCTTTGGGGATCCAGAGACCTTCTAAAGACTGACCGATTGAGAAGGACCCGGGGAGGCTTTTAGCCTCAGGCTCTTCATCAGCTGGGAGAGTGTCTGCCGGCTTCTCTCCCAAAGCGCACTCGAGCAGGCTTCGTCCGCCGTGCTCGGGGCTCTGTGCGCGCAGTCTGCATCGGGTCCATTGTTTCCCTCTGATTTCCCTGTGTTTCCTGGTGCAGTTTCCCCCCTGGCTCTAGAAGGGGATGCAGCCCAGGGACTGTCCCAGGGGCAGATACTGATGTCCCTGGTGGGCCTGGAGCGCATGGGGCTGGTCTGTCTTGCAGGCTGTACCAGTCGGTGAAGCTCCTCTACATCATTGGCATCCTGTGTACCTACGCCCTGCAGTTCTACGTCCCCGCGGAGATCATCATCCCCTTTGCCATCTCCCGAGTGTCGGCGCGCTGGGTCCTGCCTGTGGACCTGTCCATCCGCCTCGCCATGGTCTGCCTGACCTGTGAGTAGGAAGCAGACCAAGAGGTTTCTGCTGATCTTCCCCTGGGGGCTAAAAGGACTCAGCCAGGTGGTAAGGGACAGTCATGACAGCCAGCATGTATTACCACTTCTGTTATTTCAAAGACTGTTCCAAAGCTTCACACATATTAACTGATTGGGACAACCCTACTCTTACTTGTACTCTAATTAGACATATTTATTAATGTCCTATCAAAGGACCCAGTTTATCAAATAACAATAGTAAGAAGTGACATTAACTGAATACTTGCTACACACCAGGCGCGGTGCTCGGCTCTTCCTAGCTTATATTTCATATTTTACTCAGTCCCCATGAGGGCCCTTGTAAAGTAGCACTATGCTGCACTCTGCTTCCCAGAAGGGGAGCTGAGTCAGGGAGTGACACCTGACCGGCCAGTCGAGCATCAGCTTCGGGATGGACTGAGCTGCCTGACCCTGGCGTCAGTGCTCTCACCTCCTCGGCAGACATGGAAATGGGCAGCCAGTGAGGCTAGCCTGGCCGCAGGTGCTGCCTGACCCTCCCAAGCCGCGTCAGTTGGGGCCAACACCACAAAGGCGCATGTCAATGACGTGAAGATTTTTTTAAACTAAAAATACGTGAACAAACAGCATTATTATGAGGGGGGGGAACCAGCAGCAGCAGGCTTAATGCTTGCAGAGGAGGAACCCTTAAAATAGCCTCTGTAACCCCCTCTCTGGGAGGCGCAGCCTGTACGAGGCCGAATGCCAACGCCCTGCCTGCGCAGGGCTCCCCGCCCCCACAACCTGCGCAGGGCTCCCCGCCCCCCCCACCTGCGCAGGGCTCCACCACCCCCCCCCGCCTGCGCAGGGCTCCCCTCCCCCCCACCTGC